>BPLR01021060.1:0-90104 GCA_021605095.1 Caerostris extrusa
AATTTGAATCTGCTAGTCTTTTAAGAAGTTTTATTTCCTGAAAAGAGTAATTGAATAAGTGAGAGAAACAGCCTTTGGCGTGCATAAATCTCAAAGTTACATCAAATCCAGTCCACAAGTTAAATAAATAAATAGTCGAATACAAATGTGAGCCAATGTATTTATTATAAAAAGAATGAAAATGTTTTATACCTGAAGAAACTTCTAATTTTGACCACATTGCAAAAAAGAAAGCAATCATAAATAAAAACACAAATCTTGACATAATTATTTGCTGAACATTTGGTAGCATTTATATTGATATTATTAACAATATATAGCAAAAATCTTAGTATAATTGGTTTTAATTTTTGACTTGAAAATATTGCTTAGTATTATACAGAAATATTATTTATCATAAATTATAATTTTTAATATGTATGTATTAAATGAATATTGTTAAATTAAAATGTAATGAATTTAAAAGGTATAAAAAATTGTTTTATTACTATGTCTTTTTCCCTTACTCCAATCAAAGAACTTGTTTTTCTTGATATGTTACAAATATATATCAAATCAAGATAGATATTTAAATGTCTATTTGAAATAAAAATAAATGTATCAAAATTACATATCAAATTATTTGTGAATCGCAGTTAGAAATAGGTAACTTACTTAAAATGATTTATTAGTTAACTTACTTAAAGCCAGAGTTTCTTATTTTTGTATACAATGGAAGAATTTAGAAAGTTTTTCATCTGTTTGAAAATGTTTCATTTTTCTGAATTATATATGTGTGGGTGGGTAATTTCTAAACTTGTAAAGTACTATACATTGTAATTAAGAAACAATAAATATTCTAGCTATATTGCTAATAATTTTTATAAATATTTTTTAAAAAATTGTGTTAGTAAAAATATTTTAAGGTATTCTTATGACTATATTAACTTATTATCTTTTGTCATAATTAAAATTATCTAATTAATTTCATTAAATTTTCTGAAATGTTTATATTATAATTTATTATTAAAATTAATTACGTTATTTTGGTTTATATGTCATAGATTATCATTTTTATAATTTTGCTTGAGTTTTGAAGGTGCTTTTTTCTTCTTATACAAAATAGGAAAATATGTTTGATTATATCTCGAAAACATCTGCTAAATTATTCAGTCTAGATCTTAAGAAACATTTTTTTTTTTTTTACTTACAGTAACTCCTTCTCTTTGCACTTCATTATATTATGATTTGGTTAAAACATAATTTTTTTTTAGTTAAAAAGCATTTTTTAACCAATGTTTTTTATTTTAGTGTTAATATTGTAAAAATTAATATACAACAGTTAAGAATAATTTGTAATTTTGTTAATAAAAAATTGTAATCTTACTTTCAAATGGTGTTTTATAATTTTTAAATTATTACTATTAAAAATTGAAGTACTATTAAAACTTAAATAAAAGTAATGGCTATATTGTATTTTTTTCTTTATCTCTCAACATATTCAGTATATTGAGGATTATTGATTAAGTATATATTTTTGATAAAATATATAAAAAGACTGAGAACAAATTGTGCACAAAGCTACATTTTTTTTTTTGAAACCGATTATTATTTCTTGAGCAAATTTGTCATGGCTAATTGTTTTTATATAATAATACTGCATATACTTGAAAAGTTATATTTTTAATATTAATTATTGTGTTTCTATATTTCAAAATAATTCCACCAGTTTGTGTTTTTAACAGAACTAAAACACCATTGAAAGGAAGACAAAGTGAAATCATTAAAGTAATGTTTGCAGATTTAAAAAAAAAAAGTTGTCTGCGTTCAAAATAAGTAATATATATTAAAAAAAAAAAAAAATTAATAATGAATGGAAATACAGAAACAAAAATGAAACCCGAAAAGGGAAAAGAAGTTGAACAGGAAGTTAAAAAAGAAATTAAAGAGGAAATTAAAGACGAAATGGATGTCGATGAAAGTGGTATGTTATTAATTTTATATTTATTTAATTATAAGGGGAATAAGAGAATAAACTGAAAATTAAATGTTTTTGACATAGAATTAGTGATTTCAAATCCTCTTTTTGCTAAACTTATTAATTTTCGTTTGAAGTTAATACTTTTTAAATTAAAAAGAAGTTATATGTTTTTAATATAAATGTAATTGAATTAAAATTTTATTGTCTTTAACTTATCCATGTTGTAATTAAATCGAATTACTCATTGTATTAATTGAATTTTCCATATTGTTTTTAGTTTTCCTTAGTTTATATACATTAATTGTTCTGCTAAGGTCAATTTTAATTTTTGTAATTAAATGTTTAAATATACACATACAGTTTGTTATAAAGCTACCTTTTACGATTTAGGTATTTCATGAAATATTTGATTCAAAATCAAACTATTCCATTAAGTTTTAAGTAAAAATATAGCAACTTGCTTGTAAGAAATTCATTTAGAAAAAAATATATAAACTATGTAGCAAAAAAAACAAAAAACAAAAATACCTGCTATAAAATTATAAGCCATTTTTTTTATAATTTGCTGTACTGTCTTATTTTTGCATAATGATGACTTCCAACTCATATCTTTGTTTGCTGCTTTCATATACTTGGTGAGATGGTTTATGTTTTTTTTTTTTTATTAGATCCAGGTCAGGGCTAAAACTTGGCTAAGTTAAAATAATATTTTCTGTTTTAAACCATTCTGTTATCGATTTAAATATATGACTGAAAGCATTATCTTGTTGGAATTTCCATTTTGGCCCTCCCAAAAGGGACTTGAAGGGCATCAGCCTTTAATATCACATATGTTGACATCAATTGAATTAAATTTTAAGGTCAGATTCTGAATACTATCCCATTTGTCCATAACGATAATTTTCAACTCATATGCTGATAACTGTCCGAGTTCATTTTGTGATCAACTCTTCGCACAACTATTTGTGATTAACTCTTTGTGATCACATCCTCCTGCATATGAGAAAACACTTCAAGCTATCTGCCTATTGAATAACTCACACAATTCTTGATTTAAATCATACAAGTTCCAGTGTAATGTGTAAATTAAAAAATTTAGTATTAAAAAATACTAAATTTTTCTATGAAGATGACCAGGACACTACTTTGACCTATTTTGCCCACTTTTAGGAGTGCTACTTGATGATAGTATAAGTAGTTGTGATTTTCTACTTAGTTTTTACAAAGATTGACATCAGTATTTGATTTCAAACTTTATTATACAATTGTGCTGTTATTGTTTACACTTGCATACTGTGTTGTTTATGAATGAACTGACAGTATTTTGTTAGAAGCTTGAAAATTTGCCTATGATCACAAATTGATAACTGCCTTTTGCAGTCAGATTCATTTCTACTCTCAGAATATTGTAAATAGCAATCTTATTATTCAGCCATGCCTAAGTAGGAACAGAGAGAAAATAATAATGATAAAGAAAAAACCTTCATAAATTTTTTATGTATGTATTTTATCAAACTGCTTTTTGTGTTCATGTATTTTAGTAGTTTTTAGTGTTTAAATTATTTTTATACAACCTCTTGAATATATAATATATGCATTAGGTTTTTTCTTTTCATGAAAGCAGATTACATATTTTACTGTAATTTCGTAAGGAAAAAATTTATTTGTTTTTTATCCTCTTGGGCATAATCAGTTTTATGTTAAATGTTAAAAAATGATTTATGTCAATTTTTTATTACTCCCAACATAAAGATTTCATTGCAATATAGGTGCTTTTTTATGTTGTATCTATCTATTTTTATTTAATCTTAAATGATTATGATATATTATGCTAAAATTATAATATGAATATTTATTAAAAAGTTTAATTTTTTTTTTTTTTAGGTCTTGAAAACTTCCCAAAGATAAACATTAAATTTGAGAAAAAAAATGAAGCTCTAAGTATGTTCATTTTTTATTTTTATGTATTTAATTTTTATTTCTGAATTAGGAATTATATTAAATGTACATGAAAGAAGAATGCAATTTTGTTAAAAGTTTTAATATTGGTTTTAAATTTTTACTTTTAATTTAAAAATTTATATTTCTTGAATTCCTCTGAATTAACGGTTAGCTCATATTTCTGTTAAAAAAATTTATTCTGTCATAGAAATTTATTGTGTATAACCACAACAGTGTGTCTACCAAACTGTGGTCAATCTTCAATTCAATGTCTTTCTTAATTATCTACACAAACATTGAGAAAAACTTTATTTTAATAAGGGGGAAATTTTCAGGTCGACATTTAAAATGATATTCCAACAGAAATTATGTTGTAGAAATAAGCTTTTTTTAATGCATGTTCTTTGCTCAGTTGCATTCTTTATTTTGAGAAAATTTTTTTCTCATTAAAAAAGTGTTTATTTTGCAAATGATAAATAAAATAAAATTGCATTATTACCAGATATCGACAAAAATTATAACAGTTGACATGCATATGATTTCTTAAATAACGTTTTTAGGTATCAAAAGTTGCGTATAATTTAATTTGCATTTGATTGTTTAATTGGTTTTGCATGTTAAGCAATTTTTTTCCAGGTCAAATGATGGTAGAAGGTGTTTCCGATGATTCTGATGAAGAATTGGTAGAAATGTCAGTTGAGGTAAAAATACACAGAAAAAAATTGTAATCATTGTTTCTTATAAGTAGTACTTAAAATTGATCATATTAAGAGTTCTTAAGTCATATTATTAAAGTTTATAACTATATTATAAGTAATAAATTTCTCCTTAAGAATAATGATTTTTAATAAGTATTAAAAGTACTTAGTATTATTGTTTAAAAGTATTATTGTTATAAGTTTAGAGTAATTGGTCAATGAAAAGTTTATATATGATTAAAGAAAAATACATTTTTAATATTTTTGCCTAATATTTTTAATTGCTTTCTATATATATTAACGTGTTTATAAATTTTTTATATTTAACAGCTGGATTTTTTTTTTTTGATACTTTACAAATTTTATATTTCAAGATTATTTCTTGAGTAAAACATTAATTACTATATCAAGAAATGTAAAAAAAATATAATATTTTGTATTAAAAAATTATTAGAATGAGGAAAAAAAAAATGTAATTGTGCACTAATCCAGTTACTGTAAACTGTTAATTTGCAATACACTGGAAAAATGTGTTCTTTTATCACAGGAAATACAAGAATATTTAAAACAGAAAATAAGTGAATGTGACAAAGATCCAAAGATTAATCCTGTTTTAAAGTTACAAACAGAAAGGCAAATATTAGAGGATGCTATTAGGAAAAAAAATGAAGAATTGTCTAGATGTAAAAAAACGGTAATGAAAGATATTTTTTTTTAATGTTATTCTTTTGCAACTTTTTTTATAGAAATGTATGATTATTTAAAATTATATTGTCGTACAAACAAAAACATAGTGTGCAAATTTTTGTAACTTATAAAATTGTATTTATCATGGTTTTTTAATATTATCTAACTGAATATGTTAGCAGCTGCTTTTCCATTATGTAGTAAGGTTCATGGATGTGGCCTTCTTTTCTTATTTAACAGTTGTTTTACCATAATATGAATGAGTTTCCTGCACCAATTTCGACTAGTAGCCAGTCATTCCTTATATTTAAAACTGATGAAAAGCTATAGCTTTTTATCAGTTAATGGAGATATTATAATGTGAAAGATTTACATATTGAAGTTATAATATAAATGATTTAAGATTGCATTTCATTTGCTTCTGCATCTGAAAAGAAATGATGAAACCATGGAGATTAGTCGATCAATTGTTGAAATTAGTTAATAACAATATCTTCAGAAAATGGAAGAAAGCAAAGGATATTCTTACTAGCCAAAATTACTTCATAAGGTTTGTTTTTTTTTATGGACTGAGAGTGAATGATGACCCATTTGAGGTACTGTCAAGTAAAATATTTAGGAGATCTGTTTAATATGAAAGAATTGATCATGAATAACTGTAATGTTTGTAATTGATTGACTAATTTGTAATGTTTTAAGACCTAAATTTTTTTAATATTTAAATTTTACTTTTTTTTAGACATTGACTCCAATGATACTAAAAAAATAATTAAAATAATCTATGGGGAGGAGGGGGCACCAGCACTATCCTGCGGGTTAGACTTTTTCATGAAAAAATTTCAAAAATGCCTCAGCCGTATGATTGTACGTTCTTAGACTTAAAGCGTTAAGATTTTTCATAAAAGTATATGTAAAATTGTTGGATATTTTTTCTAATGTATTTTAATTATGCTAAGAATTTGTAATTTCAATTTATATGGCCCTTTTTATATCTTAGAATTTTTATGTATTACAAACTGAATTTCTGTCATTTTTTGAAACCAAAAAGATAAATAAAATAATTAAGAGATTTCTAATTTGTAAAAACCTGCTTTACTACCATGAACTCTTTTTTTACACTTGAAATATTAAATATTCATAATTGTATATAACTTTCATCATGTAAATAATACTCATGAATATATGTATATATTTTTTAGATTCTGGTGATGTATAAAAATCAAGAAAAATTCCTTCGTCATAATTCAATATTGCCTAAGGTAAAAATACATTATAATTTTTTGTTTTTATAATATTTTATATATATTATACTAGATCATATTTAGTAAAATAGATGTAATTTTTTAAAGCTAATTTTCAACTTCAATTTAATAAAAAATATTGAATTTTTAGAAAGTAGAAATTTTTGATATTTGATATTTGCTTTTATATTTGAAATTTTTACTATAAATTAAAAAAAAAAAAAAAAAGTAGTTTAAAAACTTAGATTTCTTTTCCGAAACCTGCTACATATATATTCCAGCTTATAAGTTTTAATATCAAATAATAATATATTCAAATATTGTGAAGCACGACTTTTTTCCTATAACTTATAGAATACTAAAATTTTTTGATAATGTAAAAATAGTAATATATATAAATCTTAATATATGAGATCTGTCCAAAAATAAACCAATCTTTTCAAATAAATCTGTAATTAATGACATATTTTTAATCATATTTGTCTCCTTTAAAATACTCTCCTCCTCTGTTTATATACTACTTAACATACCTTCCATTGCTAATATGCTTCCTAGAAATTCTTTTATGGGATCACATGCAAGTCTCTTGGTGAATTTTCTTCAATATCTTTTATTATTTTAAATAAACTCCCAACATGGATTTTATCATAAAAAAGTATGCAAGGACTAAATCTGGAAAGTAAGGAGGCTATTAAAATAAAAGGCAGAATGAAAGCTACATCATGTTTGACCGATATATATATATATATATATATATATATATATGTGGATAAAGAGATGAGTGTAGTGTTTTATTATGATGAAACATCCAAGTCTTTTTCCCCCAAACCTCAGACCTCTTCCATTGCAGTACTTTTAAATGGCTGAAAATATCCAAATGTAATTGTGTGTTCATTATTTTACCTTATTTAACAAATTTGCCATAAGCAATTTCTTGCCAATTAAAAAAAAAGAGATTGACTTAATATTCAGTCGACTCTGACTTCCCTTTTATCTTCTTAGTGACTATGTTTCTATCTATGAATTCTATATCCATAAACTAATGTTTAATCATGTGTTATGACATGCCCTGGAAAGTTTTGATCTGCATTTGAATAATCTCTTGACTAGCTAGGACACAACAGCTCAAAATTTGCTGTAATACAATGTATTTTCAGATTTTTATTCAAAATTGTGGTTAGTTTATGCTGATATCTTGATCTACAACAATCTCACTGACAATTAAACGATTTAACTGAAAGATTGTTACTCGACCTGCAAGAAAACTTATTTTTTAGGTAATCTTTTATGGATGTTCTGCCGAATTTGAAACATTGGTTTCTTTCATAATATTAGTATTGGTTATAATAATCACAGCCATCAATTTCTTGCAACATCTGAAATGTATAAACGAAAGTGTTTTTGTCCAGTTCTCTATAAAGTTTCATAGGAAACCCGCATTTGAAATGTGTTATTTTTAAATGCAAATAATCACACACATAAGATATTCGTTCATTTTACTATTCAAGACAGTGGCAAAATGACCTATGGCAATGAAATGCAGATACAATTTAATGTTACACAGTGTTGTTACACATCATTACAGCAGTGTTGCTAGATTGACATATTAGCATTATAATTTCAAAGTTTAGAAGGTCCTCATCTAGACTATGTATTAAAAAAAAAAATAGAAAAATTAAAAATTACCTAAATTTGATTTAGTAACAACTGAGTAAGAATGCTTACTAAACCAGAAAGAATGCAAATGGGAAGGAATACAAATTTTATTGCTTGAATATTATTCCCCACTCAATGGAATCACTTTCAATATATTTATCTATATTAATATATAATTGTCAATTTTAAACAGTTATAAAGTAGTCTTGTAATTTATTTACTGTTTCAGTGAAATTGAAGGAGGAATCAGTATACAATAAAATTAGGAAAAGACAATTTAAATACTGAGTACTCTTTTTTTTTATGGAAGGGAAACAAATTTTTCCTTAATGCTGCATATAAATTAAGTGCATGTAGTGTAGTTTTTATTTTTATTAGTAAATATTTGACTATATAACAAAGCCATTAAAAGAAATATATTTTTCCATAAATAAAACAGTTAACATCAAGAGAGATTCAAAAGTCAAAATAATATTTTTAAGTTGGCTGTTTTCGTTTTTAAATAATTATATATTAATAGAAATTTTTCCAAATTAATCAATGGACTGAAAACATGTATAAATATGCATTTGAATATGTGAACATTTATGTATATATGCTTTTAAACATATTTTAAGAACAGATTTAGTAAGATACATGTTAATGTATCATTTCTGGTTTTCCTTTACATTTTTGGATATACTTATACTGAATTAAATAAAATATACATGTATTTAAAATTGTGGTATAGAGCTTTAAGAGTGTTTAAAATCTGAAAAACTAATTAAAAAAAAAAAATTTTTTTTTCAATATATTGTAGAGATTTTTTTTTTTATTTTAAAGATTATATATATTCCATACATTTTCTCAAAATATTTTTAATGAATTTTTATATTGAGATCGTTTTTTTTTTTTTTTTTTTTTAATTACAGCATTTCATTTCTGACATAACTTGTAAAAACTGCAAATACCATCAGTTCTAAATTTGGCTAAGAAATTTAGAAACATTTGTTCTGATTTTGGTCTTTTAGTAAGAAATTTAATGTATTAGTACTCACAATGACATCAAAAATTATGGGAAGGAGCATGAACATTTATCAATCACCATAATTTCCTAAGTAGGGAAAATATGATGTATGCTAGTGGTTAAAAAAAAAAAAAAAAGGCCCAAAATGAAGTTATAGATAAATTAAAAGCACTTTACAGAAGGCCAAATCAATGAAATACAAAATTTTGTAATACTGTCATATTTGCTCCAGATGCAATCCTTAAGATTACTAATTATCAGAAAAATATAATCATTTTTATTCTTATCATCAATTCTTATATGCATCTCTTTTCTGATTTCCACTATTGTATATTTAGAATAATTTTTTTTTGTTACTCTGGCATAAAAAACACTCTTAATTAAAAAACTTTTCAATGGCATAAAGCTCTATATTTAACACCATAGTTTAATCATTACATAGCATATTAAATAATACAAATAACCATGTGCAAATCGTCAATATATTATATTAGATATTTTATTCTTAGAGCTGAAAATTGCATATGCAAGTTAATGTAGGTGGTAACTATGGTAATTTTAGTAGAACCCAAATTAAGAGAATGCATTTTTTTTTCCCCCAAAATAGTCAAAATCCCCATTAAATTTATGCAGTTCTAATGACAGTAACCATTTGTTATATATTTTTGATTGATTTTTTTTTTTTTTATTTTAGATACCAACATGTTCTGTTAGTGTTTCTGTTGATTTACCAATCCTTCCCAATTCAGCTCTAAATTTTTCATCTCAAAAGGTAATTAATTATTTGGATTTACAGATGTCACCCAATGATTAAGCAAAGTGGTGTGATATTAATTAATAAAGGCACTTAAATAAAAAAATATATATATATATATATATATATATATATATACGAATGTCAGAATTTGTTTTGATTTCATATTACATTAAAAAACTACATTTATTAAATAATATTTTATTTTATTTAAAATAATTACAATGAAATAAAGTTAAAAAGTTAATAAAAATTATTCTTTAAATTTTCATATTTTATGTTTATTTAACACATGTTGAACAATTAAAAGATTTAAAATTACATTTAACTTTCAAACATTAATATAAAAAATAAGTCTATATTTTTTAATTGATTAAAACATACAGTTGTATTGTGTTTTTCAAATTTTTTTTTCTTTCTAGAAAACCCCAGAGGAAGTAGTGAAAGCAGACTCGTCAGAATTAAAAATTCTCACCCGTACTGTTAAAACAGATTTCACTACGAAAGTGCCTACAAGCAAAGAAAAATCTATTGAATGCATTGACTTAACGGATGATTCTCCTTCTACTAGTATTAAGTTTCAATGTAAGTTCTTTGTTAAAACAAAAATATTCAGATAAACAAAAATTATAAGTGTGAGGGTTGAAACACAGTAGTTATGATTGTTTTTCTATTTATTTACTATGCATTCAAAATAAATAGAAGTTTCAAAGTTGTACTTAATTTTAACATATATTTAGATATCTTTAAAATGGGGTCAAATTTAATCACAGTAGGGAATAACAAAATTTCAATTTTTTTCATATATTATTATTTTATTTTTAACTCTTATTGTAATAAATTGGGAGTTAAAAAAATATTTTTCCCAGTAAAAGTATGAATTTTTACATAACAAAAATTGTAGAATGTATGTATGTTACATGTATGATATCTCATGTTAATTTATATTAACTCTTTTTGGTAACATTTTTATAAGGATTCTTTAAAACTGTTTAAAAATACAGATGTGTTTCCACCTAGAGAATAATAATTATGAATGGAATTTCAGATACATGGAATAATAATAATAAAATAAATAAATAAAAACTATTAAGAATTATTTTTCCTAAATTTTTTTTTTTTTAATATAGAATTCAAATAAATTTGAATATGCTGCTTGTAGAATCAAATAAAAAAAGTTATAATCTTCATTTTTTAATTTTATTTAAACATTATAAAATGTGTTATTTAAAGATTAAAAAAATATATAATTTAAATAACCCATTTCACAATTTTTCTTTCTTCCCATTAAACAAATATAAAAATTAGATTTTTTTAAAATCTTTTTCTTGTATTTTTAAATAGATATATTGTTTGCATTTATATCTGAAATATTTTATTTGTTATTTTTTTTTCTAGGCACTCCTATTACTCCTTTTACAACGGTAAGAATGTTTACATTTTTTTTGAAGCAGTTAAATTATCTGATATTAAAAAAAGTTATGTGCATAATAAAACAAGTTATCTTTACATTATTAAAATTGTGTTGAACATAATTTAACATTAAAGAATTTGCATCATTAAATAAAATAAAAAAGGAGTTTGTATGAAAAAGGACATATTTTAAAACAACTTATCTTGAATTCTACTGAATGATGAAAAATTTGTTTTTATATTAGTAATACACAAAATTATAAAAATCCAACCCTTACTATCTTAAAATATCTAAAGAAAGCAGAATTTCTTTAAATTTAAGAAAGACAGAAGTGTTAAATGATTGACCGTTAAGTTATATTATTTTTTCTACTTTATTAATTGTTGTTGCTGTATTCTATACAGATTGCTGATATTCCATTGTAATGTATATTTTAAAACTCAAAAGGCATTTTATTTATTTGTTTGATGTTAATATTTTCATAAATTAATTTTTCAACAAGATATATAAACATAAAAAAAAAAAATTATAATATATTTATTACTGTTCAGAAGATAATTATTTGAAATATAAATTCTTTTGAATATTATTTCCAGTTAAATTGGTGTATATTGTCTCTTTTTTAAATGATAATGCCTTTCTCACTGTTTCTTGTCGTCACAACTTTTTATTTTAATAATCACGCTTTGATTAGATAATTCAACCCGCTACCTCATCATCTAATATTGGAAATATTGATTTCTTTAGTTCTTTTTATTGGACATTGGAGAACTTTTAGTGATAGTTTTAAATGTAAATGCTAATTATCATAAATTAAGGACTATCTATATTACATTGTTTGTGTTAATAATTTCTTATTTCATTATTATACTAACCATATGTTTTAAAATCAAACTATAAAGTAATTTAAATGTTAATTATTTTTGTGTAGTATTAGTATTTAAATAAATTTTTCCTAATTCTATGGAATTCATGATATGCTATTTCAAATTATTCAGCTTTGTTTCTAAATTTTTATTTAAATTAGATTGAATACTGTTTCCATATATATATTCCATTAATTTTATTACTTGTTTGACAGCTTTTAATAACTTTTAAATATACTTGCTATTTATTTAAATATGTAAACCTCAAATTTTACGGTTGTTTCTACAATTATGAACTTTTATATTTAATACTGTTTTTTTTTTTTTTTTTTAACAACCAGTGCTGAAAATATTTCAGATTCAAATATTTCAAATTAACTTTGCAGTTGTGATTACATTTTTGTGTGTGTGTGTTTACTACTTGTATATGCATTTAAGATTTACAAGTAGTAAACACACGCACAAAGAAAACTTATTATTTATTATACTATCTAAAATGTGTTATGGGTTGAAATAAAAATGTTATATCAGATATAAGTAGTAAATATATGAAAATTCAAGTAAGCTATTTCATTTCGATTTTATCAATGCTTTACTTTTGAAAATTGTGTGAATGTTTTTCTTATCAAAATGGATAATTGAATTTTTATAAAATGCTATTTATAATGATATTAATTAATATAATATGAAGATATTATTTCTAATTAGAAATTAAATTTAATAACTTATTTTAATATCATATTTCATAATTTCATCCATCTGTTGATTTATTTAGTATTTTAATTCCTGAATTGAATTATTAAAAAATATTTTTGTGTTTTGATTTTAAACAATAAAAAGATAAGTTCCATTTACATATTGTTATATTTTTAGGTAAAACATCCAGCACCTTTACCTCCCAAAATGACATTTTCTACTCACACAAACCCAAGTCTTCCTAAAATTCCACCCAAACCTCATCTGAAAGTATTTTCAGAAAACCAGAGTAGGTACCACAACTTAATAATTGGAGAATAAAAGTAATTTTTTCATGTATAAAATTCTTTTTGATGTGTTTTAAAAGTGCATTATTCAAAACTTATTTAAGGTAGCCTTTTATTAAGTTGGAAATACAATAGATGCCAATGTTTGCTGTTAAATTTTTTTATTTAGCAGTCATCCATTTTCTATACCTTATGTGAAAATCATGTAGCATTGTTTTTTTTAAAACATCGGTGAGCCTCCAATGTATCCCAGATGGATGATGAGGGTAGGACAGTGACATTCAGGAAGGCTGTCAGGGGTAACTATTCCACATTTGTGAGTCATATGGGAGAAAACCAGGAAAATTCCCATCAGTCAGCCAGACTATCGATGCAAGACTCATTATACATATTTTGTAATATTCAGAAAATCGATCATTTCTTAAGGCATTGACAACAATGCTTTCGAATCAAACCTTAATCCTCCTGTATGAAAATTATATATGTTGCCATCGGACCACGAGTTGGGTTTTAGCACTGTTTAGGAAGCACCAATTAAATAAAGGTTAACTTGGTTTTAGAAAATATTCAGTGATCCTAACGTATAGCGAAAAAGACACATTCCTCTAGTTTGATTATGGATAGCATGGAATGGTAAACCTCCTGTTTAATGCAGAAACAGAATCAATTACTTGCTAGGTGTTGATTGCACAAAGCTACTTTACAAGAAAAAAATATATTGAATGTGGAAGTTTTCTTTTAATATCTTGCCATTTGAAACTTTAGTTATTAAAAATTAAAACTTTTTATTGCAATTAAAATCTCTCCTAAATGACATTCCCTCCCACTCTTTTAGAGTCAGTCTGATTTGATTGCTTGCTAATTTCCCACATGATTGGTGGTCAGACTTCAAATGAAAACTGGCATTAAATATAAAATGATTTTCTGCCCATAGTTTACAAAAAAAAAAAAAATCTTAAAATTTCAGGGTGTTGATAGGCCACTGCTTACAATTTGTAAACATATTTTCCTCCATAAGTTTCGCAAAATCAAATCTATTAAACTATATTTCAAAATTGATACAACTTTGTTACGACAGAAAACAATATGAATGTCATTAAGAATTTTTTTACTATAGTTCTTAAATGCGTATCTTCTTTCCAGTATCGGATATCTTAAATTTTTAAGATAATTTTTTAAATTGAAAAAGGTTTTGTTAGTTTTATTTTATGTCCATGGATTATAACTTAATTAGTATATGGGTAAGTTAAATCTGAGCAATAATCATTCATGGAATATATAAGACTTTTACTTTTTGTGGGCTATATGCAAAAAAAAAAAAAAAATTGCATTAATGAATAGAAGATTGAAGAGGATTGACATAATAGATAAAGAAAATAATTTTTATTTCTGTGTGCATTCTTATTGCTCTTTCCACACATTATTATTCATATACAAAAAATGTATATGAAGTTATATTTTTCGTGTATGAATTTATTTATAAATGAATAGATATAAATAATTCTGAATTAAAAAAAAGATTTGTAGAGAAATTTTAATTTGGATTGTATTTTGGGAGCAAAATAATTGTTATGAAGATGTTTATATGTATATATATTCAAATGTAATAAAGTTGATGGTAAGTATTCTTTATTAATACTAGTTTTCAAAGGATATCTCACCCTTGATTAGTAATCTTATGAGTAAATTTGAATAAGTATTTGATTTTGAATCAAAATGCTATTTATTTCATGAAAAATTAATTGCTATTTACTTATTTAATGTAGAATTCCTGTCTCGGATATACAAAATATGTAAAATATATATATATATACCCAAAATATTTAGCTTAAAGAAATCAATCTTTTACTGATGGAGTATAATACTGATTATATATAAATATTACTGATTAGTTTTGCTTCGCCTGCAACACTCTCTATGTTACAATTTTAAATATAAGTTGAGAAATAATACAGAATAATTAAAGGCTGTAATAATTTTTCAATCAAAGCATTATGACAATAACATATATATAAAAGCTATGTGAAGTTTATTCAAATTTATATCATACATATATTTATTACAATTGTTCACCTGCCATATTAATACTATGTATACCTTATTATTAGATTGTAATTTAATAAGTAATATAATCAACCAAGATTATTTAATAAATATATACTTTAAAGAATAAATGCAAAAATTATTAGTGTATCTAATGTAAACATTTTATATTAAAATAAATTCAAACTATTATAAACTATATAGAGAGAAATCTTTAAAAATTTTTCTTTAAAATGCCCTTGCTTATTGCTTTGTTTTTGCATTAAACAATCAAGTGTTGATGTGTGTAATTCAGAAAGTAAAAGTTTTGTCAGTTTATTAGATGTTAACAACAGTCTAAGTAGCAAGTCAGTCAGTCAACACTTTCAAGAGTAAATCCAGAAATGTTAACAAATACTTAACACATAAATAAGTCATAGTAGTAATTCTCTTTTGTATTCTAAGAAAAAGATCCCATCAAAATAATCCACATTTTGATATTGATCAAAATTAATGAGACTCAATGGAGAATTAGATCCAAGTGCCACATTCAATCCTTTTTTAATTGTAGCATTATTTTTCTGAAAGCTAACATTTCTATTCTAATTGTGGTTGAATTTTTTTTTATATTATGTAGAATTATAATAATAATCTCTCTCTATATGTATATATAAACAATTTCTATGCAAACTTTCTTTTAAATAGCTATCACTCTTCAGTGGAATATGCCACCCTCAAATACGTTACATCCTTATGGAAAGCTGAAGTCTTTTGAAATTTTTGGGTATCAAGAACAGCCAAACATTCCCATTAATACATCACTTTGGAAAAGTGTAGGTGGTGTAGAAGCTATGAGTCTTCCGATGGCTTGCACCCTCACCCAGTTTGAAGATGGAAACAAATACCACTTTGCTGTCAGGGCTAAGGATGTTTTTGAGCGAGATGGAAACTTCAGCGATCCAATCAGCATTGTTTTTAGGGCTAATGCTCCTAAAAAACGGTAAATATTTTGTTGTTCTATTTGATTATAATAAATACTTAAGTTCTATAAATAAAGTGTAGCAATTATGTATATATATTTTCTATCTGAATTAAAAAAAAAAAATCTTTAACACTTCTAAGTATGTAGCAGTAGATTTAGAGGTATGTCTGGTAACCTTATATGAAAACGACTTTTCTGTTCAAAGAAAATACCATCAGTATACAATCAATCAGTATAGTTGTACTGATTGTATGAACAGAAAAGTCTACTTCCTGAAGAATATCTGAAGCTGCTCTAAAGTTTTAATTTTAAATTTCTTATTAACTTCTTAAGATCATGATAATATAACATGTTTTTCAAAATGTGTATTTAAGAAAAAGTCTTGGATTACTTTTTACAATCATCTCCCAACTGTCCTATAACATACAACTTTTGGCTGTATAGTCTCCTGTTAAAATGATTTTATATTCCCTCTAATTAAATTGGATGTAATTAGATATAAAGAATAGCAATAAAATATATAAAATATTGGTAACTGGCAATGTAAATTGAAGTCGTTTTTATCATTATTTAAATTACATGGCTTTATATAGCTGGTTATTAACAACTTTTATTTTTTCATAAAATTCATCTTTTAAACTGTTGATAAAAAATATATAACTATATTTTATATGGCATACCTCTTCTGGTATTGTACTGCAAATCTTATGGTATACAGTGCCGTGAAATCTGCCTAAAATTATTTTGATTGAGCAATAATATTTTGTTAAATACCATGAGTTAAGGAATGCCAACATTTATAGCAATTTTCCCATTTCTATGCCTTATCTTGGTTGTTCTATAGGATTAAAAAAAGTTCTAACTAAAAATTTTTAAATTTGTTTATTCAGTACTTTTAGCACAACTGTCAACAAGAGTTTTTTTAAATAGATGATATAAAAATGGCATATTAATGCTTTTAATCAAAATAATTAGTTAAAGAATATGAATATGAATTTTCATCTTTTAAATGATTGAATTTTAGTGTAATCTATATTTGTTTTTGATTTGTATGTAATAACTTTTTTTTTCAGGTATAGAGTAAGTTCAAATAAAGATTTATGATGTTCTTATTCCATTGTCTTCAGTGTTTCTTCTTAAGTTGATTCTCTGATGTATCATTTTGTAAATAGTTCCTGGAAACATTTATTTCATCAATCATTTTAAAAATTAAAATTTGAAAATAAATTTTTCTTGGCATCGTAATATTTGTATTAAAATTTTACACAAACATTACAAAAGTGAAAATGTAAATGTGATACAATCTAATAATTTGTAATTGTAATTGATTTTTAAGCACTTGAACAAAAATTCAAACTTAATGACAAAAGTGTAATCTAGTTCAGTATTAAGTAATATTAATGAAAAGTATTCTTATTGGAGGAATAATTATTGTTATATTGTATACATTTATTTAAAATAAATAAAAATTACTTACAATATTAGAGCAACCTATATACTTCTAATATTGCATGGCAATTAGCTCTAAGAATACAATTGTAAAATCTACAGAATTGTTGAATGCAACAGACATAGATGCTTACCTACATGTAATTAATCCTTTACATCTTAACCTTGCTAATAATGCTTTGTTTGATTTCATTTCTTCTTTTTCACACTTTTCAATTGGAATAAAACTATAATTTTATTTATATGAAAAATTATATTTGCAGGGATAATTATATAAACAATAACAATAAGCAAATAAAGAGCAATTAGTCAGTTAAGACAGCAATATGTGAGAAAAGCTGTTATTTAATGAATCTTCTCAATGAATACTTTTAATCGTTAAAATATATTTCCAAAATTTTTCAAGCTGCCTGATTTTTAAAATTAGATCATAGGGCTATACATTTATTTTCTTTATTTTGTATTAAGCAATGTAAAATTTATAGCATCCAAAATTTTTTTTTTATTTAAATAATTTTGCAGAATATGTACAGAAACAATTGCAGAGAGATGCAGAACAATTTTGAATAGATTAATGTGACCATAACAGTGTTATTTCAATTAAACACAAAGTATTGTTTCTGCATTTGATGTGAATTTACAACTGCATTTATCAAAAATCGTTATGTGACACTAATCTGTTAATCACTCCTGCTGTGTACAAATGTAAACCTTGTTTTGTTGGCACTAGTGTTATACACAAAATGCTCTTATAAGACATAATAAATTCTGCAAAGCAAGAATCCTTGCCCTTAATTCTATGATTCATGGTTTACAAGGAAATGCAAGAAACTGGATAACTCCATATCGAGTCCAAGGAAATGTTTTTGAAAGAATAATGTATTCGAATTACAATGTCTATTGTACAAATGAGTAGCTGTTATTTCTCTTATATGCAAGAGGGCTTCACATTATAAAAATTCATTCTATTCAATTTATTTGTTGATCTATGCTTCCTTTTTATCATTGGAAAAAGAAAGTGCTGCACAAACAAGAAGAGTGTGCATGCTTTTCTACCCATCCAAATATTGAGAACATCCAGATACTTGATGATCAGCAGGGCATGTGAATCATGCAGGTTTCATATCGATGGTATGATTGATATACTTGAATGCATCTTGCAGAAATTCTTATAAAACCTCTTGCAGAAAAATGTCGTAACGAAATTGGTCATTGAGGCGCACTAGTAAGAGATATGGAGCTATGACAAAATCTTTCACAGTATCTGCACAAACATTCATAGAGATGTCTACTACTTAGTATCACTGACATTATGAAGTGACTGACATTGTTGTGATAATATCACTGACGTGCCATCAAGTAATATTATTTGTGTAATTGCTTTTTAAGATTATAAGAATTTGTTGTAAACATCCTGGTAAAGAAGTACTTTGTGACAATGACGTAAGTAAAAACAGGGTGTCCTTTCCTGTCTTTTGTGTCCATGATTTTAGAACCGCCCTTATACATTATTATATTCCGTCAAGACTACAAACTCGTCGGTACATAAAGAAATAAGAGAATCTAAGGTGTCACATTTGGTAAAGGAGCCTTATTGTTTTGGCTTGTCCTCTTTGTTTTTTTCTTTATGAAATGTGACATCTGTCGAATTTATAGTCTTGATGGAATATAATCTTGTATACAGGGTGATTCTGAAATTATGGAGACAAAAGACAGGAAAGGAAAAACATTTTTACTTGCGCCATCGTCTCAAAATGCTTCTTTACCAGGATGTTTACAATAAATGCTCATAATCTCTAACAGTAATTACAAGCATAATAGCAATTTGATGGCAATGCCAGGGATACTGGGTAGTAGGCATCTCTATGAATGTTTAGGTGGATACTGTGAAAGATTTTTCCATAGTTCCTACTAGTGACTCAGTGGCAACTTCATTATTGCATTTTTCTATATTATCAGAATTTCTGCAAAATGTTCCGATTGTCGTAATCAACTAAGGTTTCAGCATGATGATGCGCATAATTAAAATCTGTATGAATACCACCAATTACTCGGAGGCGAGGAATGGGTGTAGTGGACCAGTTCATTTATTATCCTGATCACCAGCTTTATCAAACCTCGATCACTTTTTATAGGGAGTTTATTACGTCCTTTGTTTATATATCTCCAATTGACTGTTGAGGAATTCCCTTCCCGATTATCCGTTGCAACTGCACGAACGCGAGAAATACTTTTCTTTGAAACTTTTCGCCTATCTTTTCATCAATGTTTCTAGTCCTGCATTACACTATTGGTGGTCGTAATTTTTGTTTTTATCGCTCTACGGTCGTTTTGTGCACAGTTTAGGCTAATCAGACTGAAAAATACAGTTTAACGTGGATTCCGAACTACTCACGAACATCCATGCCATCGCTAAGATTCGAACCTGAAGCTGTTGTACCACAGGCCGCTCATAATTTTTAGTATTTATTGTAAACGTAGCTATAAAAAGCTCTAGTAAGATCGATCGATTGATGTTGTGCAAATAAGTAATATTTTTTTTTCCTTTTCATGTTTTTTTGTTTGTTTTTGTTTGTTTCTTTAGTGAGCTGAACCACCTCTTGAAATTTGTCCCACTATTCTAGAATTTTCCAGTATTTTACTAGCAATGATACGATGTTACAACTATTTATTTCTTCCTATTAAAGATGGATCAATGTGTCATTGGGAACATTTAACCCGTTTTTATTTCATCATATGGGTGAAATCCCATTTAAAATCGAAGAACTTTCGTCAGGTTCAAGAGTATTCTAATTACATGGGTACCCTATTTATTCGAGGCCTAGATTGTTCTAAATTAAAGCTGTCCACCCCTGCATAATTTTTGACGATCAAATTATCTCATATAACGTACGAAGGATTTGCACCTACACAATTGTTTCTTTGTTTTTACTCATGCTTGTGAAGTTTTTTTTTTCCACATCTGAAATAAAACCGAAGTAACTTGCATAGCACTTCTTTGTCCTCTCAGCAATACTAAAATCATATAAATTATTGGTGCAGCGCCGTCTATAAACAAAAATTTTTTTAACAGATCCCCTCATATTTTCACATAACACATCACTTGCACTATATACTAATGAAATATCCTTTGGTTTGGAGTCATAGAACCGGTTCTAGAGCCTTCTGAATAGGAAAACTTCAATTATAGCAATTCCCTATTTATCAGAATATTCTATGGAAATACAAGTAAAGGTAAAATAAAAGCTTCACCACGAGAATGGAAGAATCAATGGGAAAACTATCTGAAAACTTGAATTATTCTAAATGAAACAAATTGGGGGGGGGGACCCATCAACGTGCAATATATAGTAGTTAAAAAGATGCAAAATTTTAGTAGATTTTTTTTTTTTCTAATTGATTGAGCCATAGTATTAATTATCTTTGAAAGAAGATCATCCTTGTTTAGAAAATAATTTTTTTATTTATACTTCCAGTAAAAAAAAGATGATTTTACGGAAGTTTACTATTTTTTTATTACCGCTGAGGAGTTCTTAACGTTTTTTTTTTTATATTGCTGATTAAAAACAGGAAATGCTCATAAGGAGTATAAAATTATGAATTGTTTTTAAGAATTCATAGAATCAGTTCCACTTTTATTCTAACGTAGTTATAACTTTTAATCAGAATTTAATAAAAGATACTAGAATACACCCGACTCTTGCTCAGTGGCAACGCGAACTGCTAGTGAGCATTAGGGCCGAGGTTCAATTCGCTGACGGCTTTGTTGTAGAGACTGTTTCAAAAACGAAAAGACTCGATGGCGTTTGTGATGCTCAGCATCGTGCCTCATGAGTCGGACTACTTGGTGGGATTTTTCCAGGTTTTCTCCCAAACGATATGCAAACACGGGATAGTTTCCCTAAAAAAAGTCCCACTGCCCTTCATATTCAGCATCACGGAGCCAAGTCAGACTTCTGCCTACTGGTGCTCCATCACAACAGAAGCTGTCCCTCCTCTTCCTTCCATGAGACCACATGGGTTCTTCGACTTGGTCTAGATGTTGCTGTCTACCAAGTGGGATTAAAAAAAAAAAAAAAAAAAAAAAAGGAACATTTACCCCTCATTCCTTCAATCCTTCCTGCTTTATTCATGACATTTTTTTAAGCATACATATGAGAATAGTTATTTTTGAGGGGAAAAATAAGCAAAAAGTTCATATCAAGGTAAGTAGGGTTCATATCAAATGAACATTTTGAAAACTCTGCGAATAGCAGATACTTTGATCAAACCTGATATAAATGAATTAGTTCCGTTGTTGTTTGTTGTTTCTTATCCCACTTGGCTGGCCAAGCCCGAAGCCCATACGTACTCATGATTGAAGGGGAAGGAAGCAGCTTCTGTTGTGATGGAGCACCCTTAGGTAGAAGTGTGACTTTGGCTCCGTGACGCTCTCACCGGAGGAGACCGGGACCTACGGCTTAAAGTTGATTTCGAACCACTACAAATATCCATGGCACCGCCGGGATTCGAAACCGAAACCTGTGACCCAGAGCGTTAAGACACTTTTGAGACAAATTTGAGAATGCCAACGGCACGCGGTGTTCCCAGGTGGTCACCCACCCAAGTACTGACTGCGCTCAATGATGCTCGGCTTCGGTGATCTAACGAGAACCGGTATATTCAGCAGGGTATGGCTGTTGGTTCCTGAATTAGTTCCTGAAGCAGCATTGAATATACCAGGATTAAAAAAAAAAAAATTTTTTTTATTATCTTATGCCCGTGTGTGGCTGTTCAGCCATACGACGCCGAGCCTCCCAGTAGCTTGCTGTAATGTCACAGACACATCGTTAAATTCCATAATGGGAGATCTCATCCGAAGCCACACCAATGCGGCGGAGGTGTGCATGCAGGTAGTCATGGTCTGGCGGAAGCGACAGTTTCAGCGCATTCCAGGTTAATAGGAATGTGGCCCAAAAAAACGGGCAACGGGCGTACCGGTTACGGAGTTCCTTGGTGGTTTTAAGAACCACAAAACCTCCACATCTTAAGGTAATTGAAACATTTGCATAAAGTGAAGTTTCTTGAATTAATGAATAGAAATGATTAAAAGATAAAAAGAATTTAAAATTTAAGAAAAACATCTCCTTCTTGAGAACAATTAAAGCAGGAGATCGAAAAAGTTAAAGCTATCGGTACAATTAGGAGTCCGTTGACGATGCCCAAAAATAAAAGGTTAAAGTTAAAACAAAATTTTAAGATATAATAAAATAAAACAAAAAATTAAGGTTAATTAAAAATTAATTAAGGTACAGTTTAAATTAAGGTTAAAGGTCTAAATTTTAGTCAAATTTTTCTTGACTGAAATATGGCCCTCTTGTGGGAAAGGGTGCCTTTTATTTTATTTCCATCTTTTGCTGCTCCTCAAGTCCATAAGGCTTTTCAAATATGTCGTGAATAAGAATACATTTACCCATTTTTTTGAAAGTTAAGATCATCAGTGTACGAGAGTTATCTGTGGATTCTGTATAAGATCTCGTTGCGAGAATGGTTGCAGTGGACAGGATAACCACGATACCAAAAGTCTCTTTAAATAAAGGCATTTCTCTTTATTCGTCGCTGTGAACCGGTGCCATTGGCATCTATAGATCCCATTTTTAACATCTACTGTAAATCTCTAATTTTTTATGAGTCTGTGCAATTTATAATTTCGTTAATTCTCATTTCTTTTCATTGTCAAAAATGTAACATGGACATTTAATTTTACCCATTGTTGACACTCTGAGTGGAGTACTGTCTTAGGTTCCTTTATAACAATCTAGTCATTTTGTAAAATATATTTGCAAAGTTAAATAATTTAACAGTAGTCTTAGTATCTTAAAAAAAATTGTTGACAAGCTCAAACTGTATTTTGAATTTTCATTAGTCAAGCTGTTTTTACTAAGAAGTTGGAAAAATAAAAGCCACTTTTGGATCAATATGTGATTTTGAATATTTTTTTTTCTGTCATTAATATTTTTTCATAAGGAGTGCAACGTAGGTCTACCTTCTCGTGGTGCACCGCTCTGGCCTTTGGTATTACGGGCTTCAGGTTCGAATCCTGCGATGGCATGGATGTTTGTTAGACTTTCGGAATCCACTTTAAACTGTAGGTCTGTTTAGCCCTCGTGTGCACAAGATGAACCATAAGATGATGCGACAAACCTCGTAGTGAACTCCGAACAACGTCTGATACGGCAAAATGACCTAGAAATACGGCTTTCAGGCTGGTTCTCAGTGTAAGTTTCCTAGAGTTCTGCAGTGGAAAGCAGGTGGATTGTCCCAAAATAAAACAGAGGATATTTAAAAAAGACCCTTTAGTGCTCCTTCTTTGAGGATGTTGCCTCTAGAAGCAGCCACAAGCCTGGTACGATCCTAGTCACGATATCCCTGAATAGCCCAGAGAAAATTCGGTGGCATTGCTACGGCTTTTCTGTGGTCACGATTGACTCCGCAAGCACCTCCACAGAATTAAACTGACTCCCTGACAGTCTCCTATGTGATAATCAGAAAGAAATGGATACGTCGCACCTTGCTTCCTGTTCTGCACTGCCTCCTGTTTCTTTATAAAAGTGTTATTGGATTGCCAGACTTAAGTGGATGGATTAACTGATGTCATTTGTTTCTATCTTGTTCTTTGTATTTATTTTCTTTTCTGTGATGTCTGTTGTCCTGTAAACTCTCAATTGGAAATAATAAAAAAAATATTTTCATATGAGAAAAAAAAAATTATTCACATATATTGATTCAAAAGATATTTGCTTATATATATTTTTAATTGTTTTTGTACAATTGCTTTCTTTGTTTTCCTATTTTAGCACCACAAGGCGCCAAACCGGTGATGATGTGCAAAATGTGAGACGATGTTTATAAGCATTTCAGAAGAATACAATTATTTTCGTTTATCATTACGCGAGCTATATTTCTTATCGACAGGTAGTAAAACTAGCGAACAAATGGAATTTTTTTTTAAATTTAATAATAAATTTTGAGTTGTATTCAATTAAGTTAATGAATACAAGAAAACTATAATTAAATATGTGACAAAATTGGAAACATAAACACAGTTCCTTATCATGTAGCACAGTGAATATGTGCATCTGTATCATACTAGAAAAAGCAAACGCGGATCGTGCCCCTTTACCATAAGAAAAGTGGTGGGCAGCATCAGGGTCGCCCAAACTAAAGTGACATTGTTCATATAACTTATTTAGTAAAAGAATAACCGTAACTTGGTTGACTATAGATTCTTATAGGATCATAATTATTTGATAATGATTCGTGGTCCAATGATAAATTGTGCAGCTAGTGTGCAGAAGGGGCTCATCGTTCGAATCCGCTGGCGGCATGGGTTAGTCCCTGCTTTCAGAAACTAAAAAAGAAGGGGGGAAACCCAGGTAGAGATTGTGGTAACCTCTGTAGAGCGTCTCGCATTCAGGGATTTTTTCCATACAGCACGCAAATGTGGGTCAGTTATTCTCTGGAAGGACTTTTAGGGTTTAAAGTCCTAAGCTTTTCCTCATTGCAAGTCGGCGAGTTTGTTCGTGTCATATGTGAGTGAAATATGTGACCCATCAATGTTAAAAAAAAAAAAAATCCTGAAGATTTACTTTTGAATCAGAAAAAAGGGTCTTGAAAGACTCGTATCAAATTATATATCATTTCAAATTATTTTTCTGTATTACTTTTTTTTTTTAAAAAGAAGTAACTTTTAAAAATTAAATTACTTTTTTTTTTTTTTTTTAAAGTATATGTTGAAAGCATTTCTTAAAAAAAAAAAAAAAAATCTTTTAATTTTCTGTTCGCTATCAAGATGTCAGCCATCAGCAATGTTAATTTTGAAGAATTCATAATATAATTTTCTGGAACTGTCAAAAACTTGTTCAACTTTAGAGTTGCACGTAACACAATAGCTATGGTTAATTGCAGATAGTAAACCGAGTAGACAAATTATTACATAAAATTACGTGCTATTTTTAAGGAGAACGACCCCATTTTCCCTCATATTATAAGAAATCTGTCTAGATAATAATTAAATAAGCTTTCTGGAAATGAGAAGTGGCATATCTTCTAGACCAGGGGTCTCCAAACTACGGCCCGGGCGTCATGAATAGCTTATTGCTGCTGTAATAAGTTGCATAAAAAACACAGAATGATAATAACTCGATTTTATTGACTTGCTAGGTAAAGATTAATGACAAGCATAATACGCAAAAATTTTACTTAAGCATAACAACTAACAAATAATTGAAATGAATCCCACTAACATTATAAACTAGTGAACATCCCGCGGTTACCCTCGGTAGTTATGTTGGGGTAAAGAGTAACGCATATGTATGTATATCGATGTTTGAAATGTTACTAATGAGATTTCTGTAATTGTGATTTTTCACTGACATTAGTTTGTAGTTAGTAAGCGTATGCCCGCTCAGAGCGCGTACTCGGCGACTAGTCTAGAAATTATAGATAATGGCAGAAAAATTAAAACGGTTTTGGCCCTTGGTACTTACCGGAGTAAACAGTATGGCCTTAAGCCTGGAAAGTTTGGAGACCCCTGTTCCTAGACAATTAATAATTATGTGATTAATTTAGGAATCTGTTGTTCTTTGAGAATAATAAATAAAAAAAAAATGCAAGTACAATTTCATATTGAAGTATAATTATTAATTGCTTAAATTTATAAAATTATATATTTGTGTAAGATGCTTTTTCTTTTATGAAAGTTCTCCAATTATATTTCAGAATATATTTTTTCTTATAAATCGATTTATGGGAAAGTACCGAAGATGATTTTCCGCTCATCAATAACACTTTTTAAGTATTTTCTTCAAAATTCGCACAATTTTTGATAAGAATAAGAAGCTGACTTCTAGTTTAAATGACGATATTTAACCCAAGTTCACTTATTAAACAGCACGAGGAGGAGCAATTGTAACGTTCTCCACAGACATAACATGCAAGTATATCTTGTCGTGGCAATGGACTTGCCAGTGACGGAGTGACTAATTTATTTATATATATATATATTGTATTCTGAATGGTGCAGAAATCTGTTTGGGTCTACTAAAAATTCACAAATCTTTTTCGATCAACATATATTTGTGTTGCGGGGTGCAATGTAAACCTAAATTGTGTTACCACAAAATTAAACTAAATATTAAATTAGCTTAATATAATGCAACAAATTATTTACTCTCAATTTTATAATAATATTTTTTATTATATATATATATATATATATATATGATAGATACTTTCAAATCGCCATTTTATGATCATTTGAGTGCTGGTGTCTTGACAAATCTCAATTGCCCTAGAAAAGGGATACCCGGGGATGACCATGGATTGCATAAAAAAAAATCTTCAAAATTATCAAACATATATATATATTATACATATATAAGCATAACTAATTTTCTTTATATGTAATAACAAGCAAGAATTTGATGTTATGGGGCAGTACATTAAGTGTTTTTAGTATGTGTAATAACCCAATGTAAAAGTGCTTAGACAAACATTTCTATTTATCATATATTTTTTATTTATGCTAAAAAAGTTTTACAAATATGAACTTGTAGCAATAGACTTGCACATTTCAATCTATTATTTAGCAACAACTACGTCTGCTTAGCACAATTTAGCAACAAACTTAGCACAATAAAAGAGAACACAGTTTTTGGCAATAAAGAACGTAAAAGGGAAACACATACTACATTATATGTGTGTGTGTGTAAATCTTGTATTCCTCCATTATTTACAAGATTCTGGTCTTTGATTAAATATTTTTGTAATATTTAAATGGAATACTTTTGTATATTTTTAAATTATTAGAACGATATTTTATACAATTTATTTGGATATTTGTGTTTTGTAAATAAAACTGAATGATGTTCTTAATTTTAATTTTCCATTAAAATCTAAAACTTTTTTTTCTCTCTTTCTCTCTCTCAAAAAAAAAGTTTTTTATTAAAATCATAAATTTTTTTTAACTATATTAAAAATGAGAAATTTTTATACTATGTACGGTGGTCATATTCAATTATTGCATGAAATGAAAACCGAATTATTTAATTTCGGAGAAAAATCTTAAAAAGAGAACGAATTTTTAATTTAAAACATTTTCTAATTAATTACTAAAAACTCTGCTGTTTCTTGTTAAGCTAAGATGTAACTACGCTCTTCATTTAAAAAAAAAAAAAAAAGTAAATAAATAACGAATTCTTTTGCACTCATTCATTTTTTCAATTCCTTCTATTAGCTCACACTCGCCCTATATATATATCTTGTTCAAATTTTCAATCGTTCATAAAATACATTTTATTCATCCAAACAAGTTCAAATACATTTTTTTTTTTTTTTTAACTTGTAGTGGATGACACTTGATGTTAATACAGGTTTTCAAATATTAATTCAGTAATTAAATTTAATTAATTAATTTTAGTTTCTTTTAGATTTAAGTTGCATATATCTACCAATAGATGGAGCCAGATAAACTTAAAAAAAATGAATGAAAATTATTTATAAAGGACTTCTGCAATATAGTGAAAAAAAGTAGGAATTGACTTCAAAAAAAGTTTTTATATTACTTGTTTATCACAAAGAAAGATGAAGTCGCCATTGTGGATCGTTTCTCTCGCTTTGATGTGGCAACCCTTTATCCCTCATTAGTGGCAATCGGAACTACGGCAGAAACGGTAGCTGGGGTTCGCTTCTTCCTCATTATCCGGGACTTAACAATAGACACGGCGCAACGGTCTCTCTCATTAAGAACCGTACGCCTGCAGTTTGTGGCGAAAGGGGGGGGACTTCTAAGCTCCTTTTGGACACGTTCGATTCGTGGTGACGTCATAATAGAGTTCTCTTTTTCAACTCCACCCCTCCCCCTCAAGAAAAGAAAGGAAAAAAAAAAAAAAAAGAATGTGTCGTCGTACATCGACAACAAACACTCGTCCTCCACACAGAGTCCACTCTAGATGACAAAATAATAACTCAATAATTCATGGCTTTTTCACTTCACTTCCTTTGTTATTTTCGTTCTTCTTCTTCTTCTTGCGTGTCGATTGTCGCAAAAAGATTTTAAAGTTTTAATTTATGGAATATTTTTTTTTTTTTTCCCGCGTTTTCCCAGACGTGACGTTTGCTCTTTGGATTTGTGTTTCAAAAAGGGTGGAAACGTTTCATGTATTATCAGATTTCGAGTTCGAGATGGGTTTTGTTGTAATTGGATCGCAAGAATGCTTGCTGGAGTTGTTGAAAAATTGTTATGATTGCTTAGATTTTTCTGAACATCTCTTTTCTTTCTTTTCTTTTGTTCTCATCCAGCTGGTTATATTTATTTTTAAATTATGCAAACATCATTGCATTTGTTTAGAATTTTATAAGCACTACATATTTTTGTTTCTCAAAATATTTGGTAATCTTGTAGTTTTGCATGTTTTGGATGCATTCTCTGTTGTTATAGTTCAACATTTTCTAAGTATTTTAAAATTTTTGTCAATGTTACATAAGTATCGAATTGCTGTTGTATTTATTTCAATCGAGTTTTAGTCCCTACATTTAAATAATAAAAACAATTGATTTAGGGATGTTTTGGTTATTTGGGTAATTTTTGGATTCTTACAGATTTTAAAGTTTTTCTTTGGCCGTAGTGATGTGCATTATTATTCCCTAATATTAGACTTGTTCTCATATACTTCCGAATATTTATGGCAGATTAATTGTTTTTGCTATTATGAAGATCTAAAATTCTGTTTAATTTTAATATTATAGGAAGTGAATGTGTTTAAATTATTTCAACTGTTTTTGAACTGTATAGTAAAATGATTTGTTGTTTCTTATTTCACTTGGTAGATAGCAACATATAGACTAAGTCAAGAACCCGTGTGGACACATAGAAGGAGGGAAAGGGGGGGAGGCAACTTATGTTGACGGAGCACTTATAGTTAGAAGTTTGACTTGGCTACGTGACGCTGACTTTTTAGGGGTAGGATTGTCAGCCTTACTCCTAACAATCATGTTAGACCGGGAACCGCGGCTTCAAGTGGATGCCAAACCACTACAAACATCCATGACACCACCAGGACTCGAATCTGAAACCTGCGGAGTCGAGCACCAGAGCGCTAGTCACTCGGCCATCAGGCCCGTAAATATGATTTAAACTAGTTTATGTTAAAATAACAGACTCAATCACCCTTAAAAACAATTGCTAATTTGGCATTAAACTAATTTCCAACAAGAATTATTTCATTTGGCCTTTGCTTTAAAATATTCGTTTATTGTCAGCGCCCTCTATGTAGATACATTATAATATAATTTTCTCCGCATTTTTGTGTTGAATTATTTCTTACCAAAGTAATAGAGGGCCGACAATTTTAAAAGGAAATTTAAACCTCAAAATTTTTTACAACGAATAAAATAAATATTTTTCTCATTATAAAACATCGTTCTTGACTTTATTTTATATTATTTTTTTCTGTTATTTTATGCATGTCCTATATAAATTTTCTGGCATAGTACTATGTAAAAGAATTTTTGTCTATCAGATAGGTTGTATCTTGAAATTAAGGAATTAATAGCAGATGTATTGCCGTGCTTACACGAAGTGAAACAGTATATTACAGATGCTATTAATTCCTTAATAATGCTTACCAGTACAAGGACATGAAATCGATTATCGTAACCAAGGTACCTCGCATCGAATTTTATAAGTTCTTGGAGTTATACTGTAAAAGCTAATAAAGATACTTTAAAAATAATGATTTTTTTTTTTCATTTTACATAATTTTTTAATGTGTCCCAGGAGCAATGTTAAAATTTAAAGCTAAAATTATTAATAAAATTTTTATTAATTATTAAAATTATTAAATAAAATTAATTTTCATGGTTATTGAATATTTATATTTTGTCCACATAGCATGTACGAAATAAAAGTCCAAAACACCATAAGTAAGCTGAATACCTTGAAATCAAAAATATATATATTTCAAAAAAATCTTAAATCTCTCTATCTGTTGTTTCATGATTTATGGATGTCATATTTTAACATTAAGCAGATAACTTTGAAACTACTTGAAATTAAAGAAATTATTATTTCAATAAGTTTTGCACAAACAAATGAATGCATTTAAGTTAATTGGGCAATAGTTATGAGAAAGGGGTGTAAGAGCCACAATAAATCTTAAAGTAAAACATTTGCAAAAGTCAACCCATTCTGATGGATTTAGTCGAAAAGAAAACCTTTCTTCAGATGTTGTTCAATAAGTTTAGAAAAAATCTATCTATCCATCCATTTTGATTGTTAACGTATTTTTTTAACAGAACCCATCTACTTATTTTGATGTCCTTCGTGAAAGCTCATCTTAACTTAAATAATCTTCAAAATATCGACAATTCTGATGTTAATACTTATTTCATTGACAATTAATTACTTAAGATAAATAAGATAAGATAATTAATTACTTAAGATACTTAAGATAATTATAAAACAATTTAAAGATACTAGCATGTTTTGTTCTGACGATTTTAACTGACTACGTTTGCTATATAGCAAATCTTAACTTTTTCAAATAATTGCTTTTTCTTCTGCACTATGATTGCTATAAATATAAAAATATTATTTTCTTTAAATTTGAAGATAACTTCAATTATCTATGGAGAAGATAAATATTAAACCTAGTCAAATATTAAAGGCTTCTTAAATTTGTGTTATTGTTGCTTCTAAACCTTAATGTCCTGCAGTGTGGGACAGACATCTCATGAGTCCTCATGGATAGAGGGAAAGAGGCAGCTCTTGTTGTGATGGCGCACCCGTTGGTAGAAGTCTGACTTGGCTCCGAGTGGCTGAATAAGGAAAGCAATGCCTTTAAGGGAGGACTTTTTTTGGGGGAACTACCCCGTATTTGTGTATCGTATGGGGATAAACCCCACCAGGTAGTCTGACTAACAAGATAAGAGGCTGAACATCACAAACGCCATCGAGCCTCCTCGTTTTTTGAAACAGTGTGTACAACAAAAGCCGCCAGCAGATTGAACCTCAGCCCTAATGCTCACCAACGGAGCACGTTGCCACTGAGCCACGAGTTAAGCTCTTGAATTTGTTAAATAATTGTATAAGATGTTTCATCAAATCAACAAAAGTAGGAAAAATAAGACAAATTAACAAATCTACTTTTTTTTTACAATAAAAATAATTTTGAAGACCAGTATCTATTCAAAACAACTAAATTGTAGCATAAATACTAAGTGATTTATTTCATGAAAGTATATAATAAGAGAAAAGAAAATCTTCACTTGAAAAGGGGAACATGTTCAGTTCTATGTTCAATAAGTTCAATAAGAAAAGTAGCACTCAAATATTAAAAAAATTTTCCCTCCTTATAAATTATTAAATATTTAATTAAAATTTAATCAATTTAGTATTTTATAATCTAATTAATATTAATAATCAGAACCTTGTGTTTGTCTTCGTAAATGATATTTTTTTTCTTCAATTTTTGTGGAGAAAAATATTAATGAAATTTTAAAAAATTAGAATTCAGAAAAATTATATCACACAATCTCACCAGAATTGCTCATTTCATAGATTTACAAAATTAAACTGAATTCAGTCTAAATAAATTCAAATTCAATTTTATCAAACCAAAATAAAATGAATATGATTCTGAGTTGCGAAAAAATTGGACATTTACATAAGCTTTTAAAAATAAAAAAAATAATTAACCAAGCATTATAAAATAAATCATTGTTATCAAACCGCATCTACTAATGAATGTGGCATTATAAAATTTCGTTATAAATTTTAGAAAGTTAGTCTCAACAAAAACATGTTTCTTTTTATTTAAAAAAAAAAAATTTAAAACACCAGCCGAAGAAAAATATAATTTTTATTAAAATAGGTTTGTTAAATAGAGGCAACGAAGCTTGAGAAAAGGAGTTTAGCAGTAAATTTAAGTGAAAAAAATCCTTGTTAGCAGATCATTATAAATGTAATAATAAGATTTCATACTTAGATGACATGCTTGAATTTGATGATATTTTTTATGAAGTCCTCCCTCTGGAATTAATTAGATCTGTATGAGAAAAATAAATTAAAATTGAGGAATCTCTTCATATTCTTACCAATTATCTTCCATAAATATTTTTTTCTAAAAATGTATTTGGTTCGAATTAAACAAAATTTTCAAGCATTTATATGCAAAATTGTACCCCGACTTATTGAATTCGACTTCAATGATTTTTATAGGACTCGCCTATAACACATCTTAGGTGCGTTATGGTATTTATAATTATTATTTTGACTTCGTAGAAATCAAAATAGAAAGCTACCTGCATTGCTACATTGTTAACTGTCTCTAATGCTTTTAGATTTAAAACAAGGAATTATTTATCTATGTGTAGCATAAACCGAGAAAGATAATTCTTTTTAAAAATCATACCAATGAATTGTTTTGTTCATATTCATGAAAGTGAATGTTTTAAGTAGATATATCCATTAATTTCTAAAACTAAGACAATTGCAGTAAAACAATTTTTAACATATACATTTATAATCATTTTCCATATTTTTATTTTTTAAATATATTTAGCGTAGCTAAATTTTTATTCAACTCACTTGGAGAGCCACACTACAGTTTGTGAAACTATTTCTCTAATACTTAAATAATTTTTTAAAATAAAAATTATGCGGCCAAATCGCATAATAGGGGCCGGTGGGAAATTGGTAACTTTTTTGTGGCGCCAACTGAGCAATAAATTGCCTAACGTAGGAACCCGATTTCTTGTACTGTTTGCAATTCACTTTACTTCCAATAGCAACCCTTTACATGGAGCACTTTGTCGAAAAGAATTTTTGACATCAATTCCCAGCGAATTGGCGACCTATTCTGCGATTTTGCCAATTATTGAAGTTTAATTGTAAAAGTATTACTTTTTATTACATTCACAATAAAAATATTTTATTTATATAAATGACATTTATGCAACGCACCAAACGTAGTAAAATTTTATAAAAAATTTCGAATCTTCTGATGATTGAAAGTCTCCGTAGAGGTCAGTAAATGTCAATAAAATAAATTTATATGGTGAACGAAGATTTTTAATTTTTATTGTTAAAAAATGGCTTTACATGGAGTTTAATATACACAGTCCAGTCACATTAATGTGACCACCCTGTCAAAAGCCATAATATACACTCTTATATATTCTGGCTTTATGGAGTGTGGAATGTGGTATTAAGTGGAATTCTTTATATACACTCCACTGCAATGTGCTGCCACCTGCCTTTTGTGATTGGTTATTTCACGTTGACGTCGAAAGTAGGTGGTGGTCACATTGTGACTGGAGTGTGTATTTCTTGGGAAAATTTTTATTGTTTTATGGTGTTTATGCTCTTGCAAATTAAAAATATATAAAGTACTCAAATGTATGGAATAAATACTTTCTGGGATTTTTCATGGAATAAGCCCAGTAAATTTTTAATTCTCATAATATTTATTTTGGAAGAAAATTAATAGAAAAAAAAAAATTACGAAATAAAAGTGCTTACAAAATAATCCCAAATAGATTTAAACAGATGACCAGCAGAAAATTGAACCAAACTTCACGTCCATTTTATTTTTATTGGTCCTGGTAGGTCCTGAGCATTTTATTGGTCCTGCCTCGATATTTTCATCTGGGGATACTTTCCTGACTACGCTAGGTATGAAAATTGTCTGTGTCTACTGGTTAGATCTGTGATGTAGCAATACAATTTGAGGAGTTGAATGAATGATGTAAACTCGTTTTCCTGAAACTCTTCCCAGAAAGTTCGCTGCCTGATGGTCAATTGACCAACTCTCTGGCTTTTGGCACCACAGGGAAGTTCGAATCCTATAGGTGGCATGGATGTTTGTTGGTGGTTCGTAATCCATGTTAAACTGTAGTTCCCCGTCTAGTTAGGCCAAAGTGAAAAAAAAAAAATGATACTAGAGCGACAAACCAAACCCAATCTGAGAGTGTTCGTTCTTAATTACGATAGTACCAAAGACTAACGTTGATTCACCAAAATAGTGCTTTCATTATAAAGCAGCTATCACATTTAGCGGATGCAAAAAGTTGACAAACGCAAAAGTCGAGGTCTATTTTTTTTTTTTTATCAATTTCCGATGAGGCATTTAATAAAGACGGGGATTACAAAATGATTTTATTACTAAGAAGTGGTTTTTGTCAAATTGTCGATTTTAGTTACCACTGAGACATTTGTCATACCGCGGACGAGTTTTCCAATATTATTTTCATAACAAGTTTGCAGCCAATATATTGAGGTAGGCCTCTACGACATTTACCTAAAATTCATTGCTAAATTCTTGTGTGAGGCTTTATCACGCTGAGCTGGGTGGCGCTGTTAGTGTTGTTAAACTGAGTTTCCTCCTGGACTTCCAGAAGAGCTGTTAGACGGGAGTGGTAACAGCTCATCTGGTAACACTCACTCCCTATCCTGTAAATAATAACTGTATGCAAATAAATGAAACTTCAATAAATATCTGAATTGATTATTAAAACCTCGGACCAGAAAAGCTGCGACTAATAAACAAATTGAATCACCGAACGCAAGAAACAAAGACAGTCGGAGTAATATGCAGTTTACAAAGTCCTCTCTTCAGCTCTAGAAAGAAGTGAAAATCCCTCTGTACTTGGTATTGGCTACCCTCCGCTTGATCGAACATTTCTGATCAAAATTGTGCACGAAGCTGTTTGGCTGCCAAAGTAATATGCGGTCGTGCGCTATGAAAGCAATTCCAGTCAAAAATGCAGTTCATTTTCTGAAATAAGATTTAAGCAAATAAGAATAGATCACACTGGCCATATAAAACAAAATAGTTTTAAAAGAAGTAAATGGATAGTAAAATTTTTGTTACATAATTGATAACACGGTGTTTAACTTGAAGAATGTAAAAGCAAAAATAAAATAAATCAAGAACAATTGTATTTTATCTTAAATAAAAACAACAACATCTGGATTATTTTTTAATCCTAAATCAAAATAATCAGTTGTTTGCAAATATGAAAAACATAAGGTGAAAAAAAAAATGACTGCTTCGAATATTTTAGATGATATTGTGTCCGAAAACGAGAATAAAATGTTTGAACTTTAATTGTTTTTAACGTGCAATAATAGTGCAGGAAGGCTCATATTCGTATCCACTAGCGGCGTTCGTTGCCTGAGGGAGTTTTCCAGGTATTTCACCCGTATTTCACTAAAAGTTCTCCTGGAAAGGAAAGTTCTCTCATCATTCGTCGGTGGCCGGTTCGTGGCTTACATCAGTGGAGCATGAAAGCTGTTTTAAAAAAAAAAAATTGCTTCCGAAGCAGATTATGAATCGGGAATGAGATTCTAAACATCTTTTACACATCTCATGATTTGTCTTTGTATTTTTATAGCTCTTTTTTTGCTATTTATAATGTTATTAACATTGACTTTTTGAAAAAGTACGATTTTCATACATTGATTTTCAGCAGTACGAATTGTATAATTACTCGTACTTCAATAGTTCGGCAGAAATTCAAAAGTAACTGATTCCTGAAACACACTCATGTCCATAAATTAAGGATAATTCAGAATCTCACAGAAATTGAACTCTAAAATAAAAATTTCACCCTGTAGAATTATCACACACATCTTGAAGAAGAATATGCAAATTACAGGAAACCACCAGACGGCGCGGATAGTACGTCACAATGATGAGGGTGTAAGAGAGGGGTATATAAGGAATGGTGCAAAGAAGTAAAATTGTTCACAAGCGCTTTAAAAGCCTTTCAGTGCAATAACCGCATAGTTATGGCACAAAGGAAGCATTTGGATGATTTTTTACGTGGTAGAATTATCGGACGACTGGAATGTGGACGTACCCAGCTGGAAGTATCCGAGGAACTTGGAATCGCCCAGAGTATCATCTCCAGGCTTTGGCAACGATTCCAAGATGATTTTAATTTGAGTAGATGTTACAGCACAGGTCGCCCCCGAGTTAGAACGCCGAATGAGGACCGGTATTTAACAGTTACTGCCAAAAGAAACAGACGGAGCACAACATCAGACCTGTCTCGTCAGCTCTCTTCAGTTACCGGTACGACAGTTTCAAGGCAGACCGTCTGCAGACGCTTAGGGCACATTAGTCTATATGCTCGTAGGCCTGTCAGATGTGTTCCACTTACCGCAACTCACTGTCGCCTGCGATTAACCTGGAGCAGAGAGCATGCATTGTGGACACCGGAACAGTGGTCTTGTGTGATTTTTCCGACCAGTCCATGTTTAGTTTGCAGTCTGATTCTCGCAGGACTTTCATACTGAGAGCGCCAGGTACCCGTTACCACCAAGAGAACACCATTGAACGACACCGTTACGGTGGTGCAGGATGGCTCGTTTGGGAGGAATTATTCTTGGTTCCAGAACTGACCTGCAGGTTCAGAGTGTAACGATGACAGGCCACATCTATCGGGATGTCATTCTGGAACAACATGTACGTTTTCGGGGCGCCATGGGTGCTGAATTTCTGTTTATGGATGACAACGCCCGTCCTCACCGTGCAAACATTGTAGACGAATGCCTTCAATTGGAGGATATCACCCGTATGGATTCGCCAGCATACTCACCGGACTTGAATCCAATAGAGCATGTGTGGGATATACTTGGCCGACGAATTGCAGCCCATCAACCCCCTCCCACCTGTCAACCGGAACTTCGGAGGGAATTGCTTGATGAGTGGTGTAATATTCCCCAAGATCAGATTGATAATTAGATACTCAGCACGCCTAGGCGTTGTAAGGCCTGTATTGCGTCGTCCGGGAGACATACTCCATATTAACCATCATACTAACCATGTTATACTGTTTTTGTAAATAGGTTCTTTTTGAAATTTGTTCCAGGGAGTAAAAACGCAATTTTTATTAATTATGTCAAACATATAGCATCTTTTTTGCTCCTTACCTTTTGTTTAGTAAATAGACTTTACAAATAAGTCAAATTTGTTTTGCTTCTGTCTCTTTCTTTGCCTGAACTTCATTATCCTTAATTTATGGACATAAAGTGTAAATAATGGTTCCTAAGAATTTTATGTTAATGTGACTAAAAAACTATTTTTAAAATAAAAACTATGACACAATTTTAAAAATATTTGTAATGCATCGAAAAGTATCCTTTTATACATTTATGAAAAAGTCAGAGGGGTATTTATGAAAATTTTTTCATTGGGTTTAAGAACTGAGAATTTTTAATTAAATGATAAATAAACCAAAATACTTTTAATAGTTTTAAAAAAGTGAGGATGAACCTCTGGTAGTCCTGCTTGCAGATTCATCAAAATAAGTTATAATCACTCAAGTTAGGTATATTTTTAGCATATATTAGACCACTGATATATTATTTGGTTTGTCGCTCTACGGTCATTTTGTGTATACTTTTAGGCTAATGAGACAGGGACCTAAAGTTTAACGTGGATTCCGAACCACTAACAAACATCCATGCCATCGCCAGGATTCGCACCTGCAGCCCTGTTGTACAAAAGGTTAGAGCTCTAGCCAATTGACCATCAGGCCGCGGCTATTGGCATATTTGCTGGACTGGGAGCTCTAGCTGGAGAGACTACCATAATCCAGCCTGAGTGTCGATTCGTGACACTTACACATTCTGTCATATTCTCCGGCGAGTCCCTTTGTTTATAAAAGCAGTGACTACAACGTACATCACCAGTTGATTCGAAGACTTTCACCTTTCACCTCTGAGCTCTCCCTCACGAATAAAAAAGAAGCCGAAAAAAAAGAAAAAAAAAAAAAAAATTCGAAGAAACTTTTCATTCCGAGACGAGAACATGAAATTAAATATTGCTATCTTTCATTTCTGCGCGCCAAACGATTCTTTTCAAAACTTTTTGTTTTAAAGCGAACTGCTGCTTCATTTTCTTAGAAATCGTTTTCTTTTTTTTCTTTTTTTTTTTTTTTTTTCAGAACTTCTCAGATGGCAACAAGGGAATACTTTGAGTAGTTTTTTTTTTATTATTTTTATTCTGTTCGTTTAACCATAATATTTTTACGCGCATTCGTTGGTGCAGAGAGAGAAATACAATTTTTGATTCTCAAATTATTCTAAAGTGTTATCAACTGGTCCAGTTCCTGGAATTTGTACTTTTGATGTAACAGATACTTGAATAGTCTGTGTATGAAGGATTTATGAAGCTAAAGAAAAGGAGAAAACCAAGACGTTAAAAAGTATTTATATTAAACAAGTATTCCTTTTTAGTAATTAAAAAAAAATTATATAGGATGTTCTAGTTATAAACAAAAAATAATTATTTAAAACTAAAAAATAAGGCATCAAACACAGATATGTACTTATATTTTTTTATTAGTATCATTGTTACATTAGCTTGGTAGTTCATAATTTTGTAAAATTTTATTTTATTTTTGTACTGTTATAAACATATATTATTTGAAATATATTTATATATATATTTAATTTTTTGTGTTCTTATAAAAATCTTATAAATATCATCGCACAGATACATCATGTTTAATAACTTTTTATAATAATTTGTAAACAAAACTTAAAAAATTTCTCTCTTCTGAACAATTTAGCTTGGTCATATTTTTTATTGATATTTTTATTTAATTATTTAGAATAATTTTATTTTAAATACAATAAAACATAATGAAAGTTTCTGATACTAAAAATTAAGTTCGATAAAAAGTATTGAGCTGCTTGCTAAACAATCTTTAATACTTGAATGAATATCTACGAACTATAATAACGTCCTTTAACATTTTTTTTTTTTTTTTAATTTGAAATATTTTTAGTAAATTCTGGTCCTATTTTGTTCAAAATTTCATACATTACAGATTTTACCTGCTGCTTTGAGGAAATGTATTTTCAATTTTTTTTTTTTTTTTTTTTAATTCTGATCAAATAGCACGTTTAATTAATAGTACGGGAATTATGTTTATCTCATAATTTCCTTTTGAAACTATACTTCTTCCTACTTCCTTTTTTTTAAAATTCTCATAAGTTTGAAAATTGGCATTATAATTAAACCAACTATTTCTTTTACTCAAAAAATAAGTAATATTTAAAAATTATGGAGTTGAAAAACAAAGCGCAGTACTTTTCTTTTTTTAAAGCATTTTTATAGAAATTAAAAGTATATTGAAGTATACGATTTTCAGAGATTAGAAATATAATAATACTCAAGTTATTATAAAAAAAAATAACAAACATAATTTGGTTAGAAGTTATTTTATTTATTTTATTTTAGATCACCTAGTTCCGTCAAGTCATCATATTGGTGATTATTTGCAAAATGCGTTTATAAACATATCAGAAAAATATAGCGATCTTGTTTGTCTTTACACGAACGTTGTTTGGCGGGATTTTTCCGCCTCAAAGTCGCCATTTTTCTTTCGTCGCCAAGAGATACCTAAACTAGCATTTTACCAAAATGTTATCAACAATTGTACACTTTCAGAAAGGCTAGGAATTTATCTTCAAAATTATACAATAATTTTCTATACACTCTTATTTCCACAATAAGAGAGATAATTTGTGTCGTTATAAAAATAAAATGCGAGTTTCTAATGATTTGTATACTTAGTTTTTATATTTCGACTTTAAAAAGTCTGTCAGACTATTCTTTTCTGTTTACCTTAAGTCTCAGTTGTTACGAATCCCTCTTAGTCTAGAATTGGATCATTATAGATGAGGTTCAAGAACTGGCGAATCCACAAAATAATCAAACAATATAATTTCCTTAATTAAATCACAATTGCATTTTTTTATAAATTTTGAAAGCCTTGTTCGTATTTGAAGCATTTTAAAACTAACACTAGAAAATCTAGACATTTTTTTTCTAGCTAAAACTAAATTTATTGTAAGAGAGAAAAAAAAATGAATTCAAATCAACTTGCTCTTTATCTTCGCACGATGTCTCTGGGCAATCAATTGCGCTCACATCAGATTGTGGAATAATTACTTCATTTCATAGCATACATTTTTTCAGCATCTGAAAATACAGATATTTGTTTTCTGCTATTCAAATATTTGCAATTTTTTTAAAAATGATTCGAGACAAATAAGATTATGGTCAAATAATGAATGAAGTGCGAACATTATTTTTGAGTTTTGTATAAATTATGATTTACCAATATAATATACGTGTCACAGAAATTGTCAATATTTTGCATACTGATAAATGTCAACAGACAGATACGCGAATTAAATCAGAACAAGTAAAAATTATTATTTTTGGCGAAATGAGATTTGGAAGAATATTTTAAGATTTTTTATATTGCATTTTATAATTTATAACAATATTCTTTAAAGAATTCTTTTTCTTCATTGGCAAAATAGCCCCTTGATGGGCCAAGGCCGTCTGCTTGCTGACAGATTTCGAGACAGGAAATGTTTTACTTTTTTATGAGATAGGGTTGTGAGCTCTATGCCCAACGCTCTACAGTCATGTAAGACTGTGACCTGCGGTTTAAAGTGGATTCCCAACCACTACAAACATCCATGTTATCGTCGGGACACGAACCTTAAAACCTGTGGTACTGAGCGTTAATTCTTTAAAGAATTAGCCTAATTAAATTTAAAAAAAAATAGAATTATGTAGAATAGTTCCGTTTTGTATGTAAAAGTACCTTTGTTTAAATGTTCCTTTCACCTTTCAAAATGGAATTTCATATTTATGGAATTCCTTGCAACATTTTTTTTTCTCTTTAAAAATGCCCAGCTTATCTATTAAGAACTTTTTTTTAGAAACGTATGGAATGAAAGTAAATCATAAAAATCCAGCTTTTGTAATGTAGTTCAATTGCATTATAATAATTTTCATTAGACATATTAAAGCCTGTGCTGTAAATTTGAAAATAAATGGTAGCATTTTGTTGTTTGGTTCACAAATATCCACTTTAAACCTTTTATGCTAGTTGTGTGTATTACACATGATTAAATCTGGTTCAGTTTAGGAAAAATCGCTTGTTGATCACCTTTTATAGGATGTTTCAGCTATTTGGGGATTGATGGACTTTGACCTTATCTCCCCTAAGGCATGCGGGAACCCTCGCAGTGATCTCCTTAGGCGCAATATTCCCAATCCATACGACTAGATGCAGTACAGATTGTCACTGATTAATCTTCCAGGCGGGAATGTGCTTCAGACGCTAGGCGTCCAATCCGGTAAAAGAAGACAATTCTCTCCCTACCTACCAAGTCCAATTAACTAGGATTTAAACGAAGAATCTTTCACTTGAGCAAGACTTAAGCTGATTGGCGCAGATTTCGCCACAGTCCCTAATTGGCAAATCTCCTTCCGCGCCGTTGGTGACTGGTGCGAGCCTGAAAGGGGGAACTTTTCGTCCCTTTAAGGTGCCATCTGATTTTAATTCTGATTTTTGGAATTCCTTTGTTAGCAGTCGAAGGAGGCTGAGAGGGTATTAAAAATCACAGCAACTGCTGGCGCGGAATTCTAAGGCTTTAACGAAAGTCTGCAGCAGGCGTCAGTCTGGCTTTATTTGTCGTTTATTAAAATCTGAGTCTTCAATTTTTTGGCAGAAAAAAATAATAAGAATCGACGTGGCTTTGATTTGCAAGGATTGGATGCTTCAGTGCTTTTGTGTTGGTAAAAATTTAAAGTATGGATGTGAATTTGAAAAGTTTTATTGAAATATGCCGTCTTTGATGTTTGAAGGTATTGATGTAAATAAGCGTTTATGAAGGTTTTCTATGATAATGCATACATGCTGGATTATTAATGGGATGTCTCTATGAAATTTTCTTTTATGTAAATAATGGGACAATTTTTGTTAATTAGTAGTTTATCATGTTGTTTTCTAATACCGTACACATTAAACTGATCTCAAAAGGAAGATATTTAGCAGATTCAGCGCAATTCAATACTCAGTGTTACTGCTACACTACACCTATATTGTAAGTACACTACACCTCAGTGTTACTGCTACACTACACCTATATTGTAAGTACACTACACCTCAGTGTTACTGCTACACTACACCTATATTGTAAGTACACTACATCTCAGTGTTACTGCTACACTACACTCAGTGTACACTACACAGTGTTACTGCTACACTACACCTATATTGTAAGTACACTACACCTCAGTGTTATGCTACACTACACCTATATTGTAAGTACACTACATCTCAGTGTTACTGCTACACTACACCTTTGTTGTAAGTACACTACACCTTTATTGTAAGTACACTACACCTTTATTGTAAGTACACTACACCTCAGTGTTACTGCTACACTACACCTATATTGTAAAGTACACTACACCTATATTGTAAGTACACTACACTGCTACACTACACCTATATTGTAAGTACACTACACCTCAGTGTTACTGCTACACTACACCTTTATTGTAAGTACACTACACCTTTTATTGTAAGTACACTACACCTCAGTGTTACTGCTACACTACACCTTATTGTACAAGCTACACTACACCTTATTGTAAGTACACTACATCTCAGTGTTACTGCTACACTACACCTTTGTTGTAAGTACACTACACCTTTATTGTAAGTACACTACACCTTTCATTGTAAGTACACTACACCTTTATTGTAAGTACACTACACATCAGTGTTACTGCTACACTACACCTATATTGTAAGTACACTACACATCAGTGTTACTGCTACACTATCTATTGCCATCTCCGTTAAAGACAAATTCTTCATGTGTTGGCATTTTGGAGACAACGGATGGTCTTTTCGACCTATAGTGGTTCGAAATCGGGGCCTGAAAGGTCGAGTGTCTAGCGCTCGGTGCCACAGGTTTCGGGTTCGAGTCTCGGTGGTGCCATTGCTGTTTGTAGTGATTCAGAATCTACTTTAAGCCTTAGGTCCCGTACTTGTATGACTGTAGAGCGTCACAGAGGCCATTCAGACTTCTCACCCACATCCTTCCCAAACTATATAGAGGTCATTCAGCTCGAGGCACAGTGGTGTGGTGTGGGGGTAGTAGTAGTAGTAGTAGTAGTAGTAGTAGTAGTGGTGGTGGTGGTGGTGGTGGTGGTGGTTCGGAAATCCCGGTTTAATTAGCCTAAAGTGTGCAAAAAATGACTGTAAAGTGACAAACCACATCAAATATAGTTTTTATAGTGTGTATCCTTGGAAGATACAGGAAAACCTTTAATTCAACTTGTCGGGATTTGAATTGCTCTTTCCCAGTTCGGAAAGGCCATCGTGCTTTTTAACAATGCCCCAGTTTATTATTATTGGCTTTATTTGACAAGAAAAATACTTTTGTATTTCAGAAATAGGTTTATTATTTATATTATAAATTATAAAATAAAGTATGTCTAATTTTATTTAAACAAGATAAAAAAAAATTGTCAATATTGGTGTGCTTTCAAGATGTTTCTATTAATACAAGGAAGAAAAAAGACTACCCAAAAAATGCTTCATCAGTAATTCAATGTGATCGGTAATACAATGCACTGATTATTATTGTTTGATACAATTTATTTATTTCTTTTTATTTACTTTATTTCCAGCAAATTAAACAAATTTGAATTCATGAATTTTTGTCCTTTTTTAATCTAAATTCCATAATAAAATGAACAAACGCAGTTTGGAAAAAAAACATTAAAATGTTCAAAGAATAATCAAGTGTAAATATTTATTGAAATGGATGAGTAAATCCAACTTATAAACTAAACTTAAATTAAAATTTAATTTGTTTCCTCATGTGCTCATGTTTGTTTCATCAGTAATAAAGTCAAATTTATTCAAATCAACAAACACACTTTCTTTTTTTGAAACTTAAAAATCTCTTAGATTTAAGAAAGAGATTTTTAAGTTTCAAAAAAAAAAAGTGTTTTTGATATGATTCGGTTGATTTGATTTTCATAAATTTGACTTTATTACTGATTATAAATTCCACTTAATTTTAAAACATATTCAATTGCTGAAGAAAAAGAGTATGATTACAGAATTGCACGATAACATGTCCTGTATTCGTATATCTTACGGCGAATATCTGGAAGATAAGGAAAATCAATGCGAGACCATCTTTTTTTCCATCGTCATCGAATTTAATTGTTTTTAAAAGATTGCAAAGCGTATCACTAGAAGGAATCAACTTTGATTCTATTCGATTGGTATGGTTTTTGTTGCTCTACGGTTATTTTTTTTGCACACTTTGGGTTAATTATACGGGGACCTACAGTTTAACTGTATTCTGAACCACTCACAAGCATTCATGCCACCTCCAGGATTCGAACGTGAAGATTGTGGTACCAAAGACCAGAGCGCTAGTCAATTGGCCATCAGGCCGCTTCATTCAATTAGAAGACTAAGGTGCACGCTACCATTGGGATACGCAAACAAATGCAAAAAGCGACATTATTGAAAATAAAGCGAATTTTTTTTTTTTTAATTCTCATCTAATGTAAAATTATATCTTGATTAAATATAAAAATTATATCTTGTATAATACTTTTGTGTTAAGTTTGAATACAGATTTCAGCAAAAAGTATTTAACTTGAGTAAAAATATAATAATAATAACAATAAAACCATTGAAATATTTAATAAAATTTCTCATATTCAAAAAGGCCTTTTTTCCTCTATCAAATTATTAATCAGTTTAAAAAAACAAAAATTTTAAATAGAAATCCATTATAATATATCAATGTGTGAAATAAAGTATTTGTTATAAAAACAAACTAATCTAAACAAACTAATTTAAAATTTTTTGCCATTTATTTTCATACCGATGGTTATTGTTTAAATAAACATCGGAATGAAAATAAATGACAGAAATTAAAAAATTTTCCAAACTATTTTAATAATGAAAGTAAGACCATAATTTGAAAAATATACCGAATTCCCCAGTATATTTAATGCTCTATAGCAAGCATGCATAGACTTGTAAGATCTGTGCCTTCCCGCAGTCCATGGCTAAAAAGCTAGATTCCCACCAGATGCTAAGACGGTACGTCGCAGAACATCAGCCAATAAGAAGCCCGATTTCCTGTCTTCCGAGGCTTCTGATTAGTTGATGTTCTACAGCGTACATTTTTGGTTTCTGGTGGAAATTCAGCTTTACAATCTAACACATAATTAAATGAAATATATATAATAAAAAAATATAATGTTGACATACAAGACAAGTAATACTTAACAAAACATATTAATTTATTAGTTTAATATTTGATTCGATTTTTGTAGTATCCAAGACCAAAAGTCTTTCTATTAAATGATCTTTGTGACATTTCTATATAAAATGTTTCTTAAAAAATATGTGTTGCATATTTTAATTTTTTATTCAGCATATTTTAATTTAGTATTTGATTTATCATTTACCACTCTACTTTGTTTCAATTTAAAAATGGAATACGTTTTTAGCAATAAATATCATAGAAATAAGAAAAAAAAAATACGTAGATAAGAAATCTGTTTTCAGGATACCCCTTTGTAACAAAAAATGTGATCTTGTTTGAATAATAAAATAAGATAACTGGTTTTTCATTCTAAAATTCTGCAGAAAAAAACCGCTAGCAAATTTCAATGAATAATGTTTCTCTCCAAATTGGATTGTTACAAAATAAATTTCCTTAATTTAGGGGATCGTTTATTTGATTCGAATTTTTATTTATTTCCTTATGAACATATAATAACAAATGATGACAATAAGTAACAATGCGTCAGTATCGCTGGCTTTATGGAAAAATTCAAATCATGTGAAATAACCACTTACGTATTTAAGAACCACAACATGATCACGCGATGATAAAGCCATTAAGACAGTGATTGGGTGACAGATTCTATTTGATTTTTTTCACGTGGCTTATGTTCTGTGTGTATTTGTGTATTACATATATATATATAATCAAAAGAGTGAAGTTTGTGTGGTGGAACATATACGTTTTGTTCATTAAGCTACCACGGACTTCATACCAAGAGAACATGTTCACAGAAATTCAAGAGATTTTATATGTATAAGAATATTTTTCACAAACTATTTTCAGTAAATACAATATACTGAATCGGCTATAATTGTAATATTTTTGTAACTTGTTTAAAATTTCTGCCAATGTAAATGAAAGAGATTAAAAAAATGGCCTTGGAAGAACCCCATTTAAAAGTTGTACTATAGATGTCAGAATCTGGAAAATTAACAAAAACGGGGTTATTCAAAAAGGTCAAAAGCAATAACTTAACAATTGAGTTTTTAAAACAAATTTTTTTTTATAGTATTTTATTTATTCTACTATTCAACTAAGTTTAAATTATGGAATATACTTTACAAATTAAATTAAGAAATTAAAATGCCTACAAAAATTTCGAAATTTTCTAAGCTTCAATGATTTCTTTATTTCAATAGCTAATAAATTAAAATTCCAGTTGTTATCAATAACAGCTTTTTATCACAGTTAAGTTATTATTGTCAATTATCGCAACACAAGAATTACATTTTTCGAATAACTTCGTGTTTCCAATTAATATTTATCTAGCTTAAATTCTGTCATTTTGTATGAAAATGACTTTGACCAATTTTGACTAATAACTAATACTTTGAGATATAGTATATGTTTGAAAAGCCATTGGAATTATTATTATTGCTATTTCCTCCAATTTTTATATTTTTTGAATCATATTATAAATGAATTTTATTTTGATGGCATTTTTATATACTAAATATTCACTTATAATTTCAAGTACGCAGAATTTTTGCTGATAATTTCAAGATACCGCATTTTTGATAATTTCATTACATCAAATATAGCTGTATAATTTTACAAATATTAAAATTTCTCTTATTACCAAAAAACCAATATGAAAAATCATCAATGCTTTTTTGACTTTCTGCTCTAATTGAGATTAAGTGCATAGCAAATTGCAGTCGATTGATATCAGTCTTACAGTTGCCAAAAATTTTTTCCATCTTGCTTTTCTATTTACAATATTACATTTTCCACTTGATGGACACTGTTTCTGGCATCCTTTCACAGAACGGCGCATGACATGTTTTTTTCCTTCTTCTTCTACTTCTGAAACACATCGCGCAAAAGATTTTACTCACAAAGTGGTTTTGTGTTGTTGGAAAAGCTTTCCTGGAAATCTATGTCTCGAAAAAAAAAATTGAAGTAAGCAAGCAGATTCGTTGAGGAAATTCAAGCCAAGCAGTCAAAGCTATCGTGTCAAAGAGTCTCAGTGCCTCGACTTGCCCGAGTCAAGACGAGATGACGCTTCCCTTTGATACATGACGCAGAACAGACGCAGAAACTGTATCTGATAGAAAAGACGCTTTTGAGACATTTTCATGGTAGTGATTGATGCCGCTAGATTTTTAACTCCTTTTCTTTTTTTTTCTAAACCAGGATCTGTAGGAAATTAGATATCTTTGATGGGACAGTTTTTTTTCGCCGTTGTTGTTGGAGGATTATGCGGAAAAGAAGATGATATCTTTGTAATCCATCATAGCCTTATATGAAACGCATTCTAGATCTAAATAAATGTAAAAAAAGAAAAAGTCCTTAGGGAGCAACAATAGCTCACAAAATGTTTCAGTTCTATGCATTCCCATTCTAATCCCTTAATTTCTCTTGTTTTGAATTAGTAGCTCTCAAAGTGAGGTCTGTGATCCCTATAGGGGACTGCGAAGGATCATTTAGTTGAGATTTTGATCTGCTTACGTTTGTTGACATGTCCCCACCCCTTCCCCTCCTGCTTGAGATTTTCGATACTAAATGCTGTTACTTTGGATTTTCTATTTTCTTAATTATAAGTCTATTTATCTTAATTGTACTTGCTATAAATTTTAAGTGGGGCCTCAAACCTTCAAAGGAATAGTTCGACGAGCCTTCTGATCCAATTATGTATACCACGAACATATTACCGACGGGTGACATGGGGAGGAGATTGACTTATGGGAGATCTTTAGGGATAACTGTTCCGTATTTGTTTGTCGTATGGGAGTAAACCCGAAAAATTTCCATTGGGAAGCCTGTCTATCGATGAGAGATACTTTACATATATTGTAACAATCACCATCGCATCTTCTCGTTTCAGAAAGCAGTGACTGTAACTAATGCCACCAGGAGATATGAAACTGAACCCTCCTACCCATTAGCTCTCGCATTACCACTGAACCTTGAATAGGGAAAAATATAGGTATGATATTAAAATTATTTCATGTTATATTAAATATTTACCTGTCTTTTATTAGCTGTATAACATCCAAATCTATCTGATCGGAATTAATTTTCACCTAATTTTGGATATAATTAATGCTTTACGTAGAAGTTAATCGGGATTAATATTCCATCTAGAAAACCGATCTCAGATACAAATAAATTAATCTAGGTATCCCCTTTGCGCTAAATATATACATAAAAAAATCTTATTAAAGCCTTAATGAAAATTTTGAAGTTCAATATTTATCATTGAATTGTTTATATTTAAAGTGAACATAAAAATTATATTAACCGAAATTTATCTAATTTTAATTAAAAATATTTAAATATGATTTTTCCATTGATACTTATAGATTATTCACTATTTAAAACAAATTAAATAAAATATTTTGGTGAAAGGCATATAGTGTGAATTCTTTTTTTTAGCTATTAAAAATCTTCATAATTATGTATTAGAAAATCGTTTTTTGATAGATTATTTTGCGCAATCTGATCAGAGTTGGTTTTAGTTTTTAACTCTGCTGTAAAATATTATAAAAAAAAAACTTCTCTAAAAAAAAACTTTTCAAGGTACAGTAAAGATTACTGCACCTTGAAAAATACACATTTAAATTCCTTTTATAAAAATGTAGTTGATAAATAATATATAATTAAGTATGCAACATTACAAATATTATTCATGGAGCAAAAGCTTTTTTAAAATTTATGACAACGTTTGTTTTAAGCCAAGAAAAATTAAAATTAAAAAATTAAATTGTTTTTATATAATGATTGATTTGTAAATTTTCATTTTCTATTGTAATTGAATTTATAGTCTCTTTATTAGTATTAATAACAAAATAAGGAATGTTATATTCACAGAAATATTTAGTGTTCTGTATTCGGCTCCAAAATTACACGAAATCGGTATAATTGTTTTTGCAACAGGTGTGGTAAAAATCAACATACACATCACAATGACCTATACGAATTTCGCATCTATTAGGTATAACTATTAAGGTGATCTATAATAACGCGAACAGGAAGTAGAATTTAATTCCAGTTAATGGTATGTGCTACAGTGACTTCTTTGAAAAACGATTGGCCTAAAAATGAATTAGTAAAGATTATAACCCCGTATCGAAAATCTGTCTGATTTCAATTTTTAGTTATTCTGACGTTGCGTCATGATACAGGAGAAACCTATGGCGGAAAATTATGGAGAAACCTTAGGGAAAAAAAAAAAAAAACCCTTCAATTTTAACTTTTTGCAGTCCAATTTCCGACATTTGTCGCAGTCTGCATCAAATTAATTTTTTGTGTCAATTGAAATTGCTTGATCAACAACGCATTGATGTAAATTTTCACATTTATATGCTGTATAAAGTAGAAAGTAAAATGAAATTTAAGTTTTTAATGAGATTCTAACACGACTGATTATAGCGTCGCCCGTTGTAACTATCAAAAATGAATATTACTACATTACATAAAAGTAATATATATATAATTTACCAGAAAACACGAATTCTAACCCTATAAACGATGCACATTTAAATTTAAAAACCTTGTCGAACTACACTCGACGTTGGACTTTTTGCAAAGCAAAATATTCGACAACAAAACAACACAATTGACCCCTACGACACCTAAAGGACTAGATCTCGGAGACGCACTGTGGTGAAATGAGATTCAGTCACTTTCGATAATTCACGTATTATTACATAGGCTAAGTATTTTAATAGTAATAATAATTTCTATTTCTTTACCGTAAGGATTTCTATCAAATTTTATTTGTCAATGTGAAGATACTTGGTATAACTTGTCCAAACAAGGTATTATTAACAAAGTACTTTTTGTATTTCTTAAGATTTTGATGAAAGAAAAGCAATTTAACGATGATTTATAGTTAGATCAGAAAGAACACATGCTAGTATGCATTTTTTGCGGTATGCATGCAACTCCACATCTTTTTCGTAAAATTCGTTTACTTTTGGAAAAGGAAGTTTTCAAATATTTCCTTCCTCTATTTCTAAGAATTACACTTCAAAAACAGAAATTTCATATTCAATATTTGTTTCAACATATACACTCAAGAGCCAAAGCATTATGACCACCTGCCAATAAAGAGTTGGCCCACCTTTGCCGCGCAACACAGCTTCAACCCGCCTTGGCATGGATTAATACCACCACTTAATATCAGTTAAATACCACTTCCACCTGATCACGTGCCTCCCACGTCATCCAGACGAGTTCATTGCAAAATGTAGGGGTGGTCATAATGTTTTGGCTCTTGAGTGTATACCGAAAAATATTTAAAACAATCTATACATTTTCATTTTTAAAACCCCCATAATAAATTCGAATTTTTTCATGTGTGCTAATACTTTTTACGCTTCAAAAATTTTATTTATTCTAGATTTTAAAAAAATGTTCTTAATAAAATTATATAAATATTATGATAAATATTTTAAAATTACAAGTTCAAATAGTTTTGAAACTTCTAATAGTTGTCTCCACAAAATGTTCCCTCTATTAAATAAAAATTTTCTTCCGTTATAAATTGCCATTGTACAAATATTTACAATGGTTTTAATAAACAAATACACGAAATTATTTTTAATATATCATTTATATAAATACAAAGTCGTTTTTAAAGTAATAATGAGTACTATGAGGGATTGTACTTAATATATAATATCTATAATATTACTTTAATCTAGTACTTTTAATCTTAATTATCTCCGATCAATATTTGTAATGCACCCAATTTACTTATGGGTTTTAAAAAAGAGCATTATATTTAAGAACAACAAAATTAGAATTTAAAACTAATATATTCAGTGAGAAATATGAATCACTCACATACGAATTTATTGCAAGAATTTTGAATTCAGGATTTACTTGAGATTCTGATTCGACGTAAACTTTCTGAATAGGTAAATTAAAATATAAACAAGAAAACGAAATTTTAATGTATACACATACATAAAATTAAAAAGTGGTCAGATAAGAAATAATAGTAAAGCATAATCATTCATATTTACAGTAGGAACTATATTTAGGTGCAAAAAAAAAAAAATGAGAAAATTTAAATTAATACATATGTATCATTATCAATATTTTCTTTATAACCTACATTACGTTTTCTAATTCTGAAAAATTCTTAAACAATTAAATATCTGAAAATTTGAGAGCACAAAAATTAAGTAAACATTGAAAATAATTAAATTTGTACCTCAAAAATTCGCTAAATATAAAAGTAACAAAAACATTTAATTTTGTATAATAAAAATAAAATATTTACATTTACCTTAAAATGTCTTGGCTTAAATTTTCACAAGCACCATAGCAATTGATATTGCTTATTTGGATTTCATTTTTAACAGATCTGTTCCAATTGACTAATGTATAAACAGCGGAGATTTTTGCACGAAATAATTTGCACCAAAATCTCAGTTAAAATTTTTACAATACTTTAAAAGTAATGATATCTTCGACCGTTTGTTTCGAAACTAAAAAAGTACAAACGTATCCATCTTCGATTTGATTTACACTGAGAGTACGTTTAGATCATGAACAGGATTGGTTAAAGCACTAAGAGAGCTCTTCAACTATTGTGTTTGAGAAATCCATATACGGTTGTACAAAAATACACAAGTACTGTAGCGAGAAAAGGATTTGATTTCTTTTAGTTTGACGCTTTAAGGTCATTATTACGCTTTTATTAGTTTCACCTGTATGTTTGTTTGTTTTTATGTTTGTTTGTTGTTTGTAACTGACTCTTTGGGCTCGATTTTGCCCTACTTTAAGCGATCAGATTTAATTTAAACGTTGTAGACTTATCAAGGACCGACGACAAAAAAATATTTTGATAAGTTTATTATCTCATTATGATTAGGATCGCCAGGATTAGTGATTTTATTTTAACTTATGAAGAGCAATTTAACCCATGTAGAATGAAAGTACTCAAGACATTCAAACCTACGTGGGACAGTGGCACAACGGATAACACGCCTGACTACGTATCAGGAGATTCCTGACTGGCTCGACATATTCGCATTTAGCCTTTGTTTTACTCACAATTAAATTATTGTAAGAACTATAGTTCCAGTCCTCCATACCGGGACCTCATTTAAAGATTATAGTTTAAAAAAAACTAAAAAACACACTTTTAGAGTTAATCAAACTAAAAAGTAAAACATAATTGTTAACATAAGAATAAAATGACTGACGAGAAAATGAATGTCACTGTTCTAAAAACATGGGGTGCTCGATATCAATCGTTTTAATTTTTCATTAGTTTCATTCCGAAATGCAGAGTTAGTTTAAAAATGTCATACAAAGCACCCCACGCTTTTAGAACAGTGACATTAATTTTCTCGTCAGTAATTTTATTCTTATGTTAACAATTATGTTTTACTTTTAGTTTGATTAACTCTAAAAGCATGTGTTTTTAGTTTTTAAACTATAATTTATTTTTGCACACTTTAGGCTAATTAGACCGAGACCTACTGTTTAACGTTAACGAGAAAAGAAAATGCCCTAGGTTCAATTCAGTTCGGTTATCAATACTTCATTTTATAAATGATGAATTTAATACGCAAAGTGTAAAATAATTTCAGCTATTCAGGCCAAACAAATCTATTTATAAATTTTATGGAATTTTGAAAGCATAAAAGTATTGTATATAAGAAATACAATATATTTAGTAACATAAATATTTAAATTTATTGCATTACTTACGAAATTCTAGAATTTTATTAAAAATAAATACGTATTTCAACGAAATACAGCCATTTATAAATTAAATTATTTTTTTGCACTAATAATTTTAAACGATTATGTGTTAATTTTAGATTATTTAATCATTTAAATTAAGTAGATTTTAAATTGCAATTCAGTCACAAAAAATTACACAAATTTTACAAATTTTGTAATTGTAATTTTATTGTTCTTCATTGGTTCAATTCATTCAATTGGACAGCCCTATAGAGGCCGTCTGCATACTGGTAGATTTCGAGAAGGAGATATTTTTTTTCCGCGATAGGGTTGTCACCCCTACGTCCAACGCTCTACAGTTATGTTAGACCCGGAAATACTCATTAAAGTGGATTCCGAACTCTATAAACATCTATGGCACCTCCGGGACTCGAACACGAAACCTGTTGCACTCAGTGCCAGAGCGCTAGTCACTCGGCCATCAGGCCCTTTTATTGTTCTTGTTTGGGTATTTTAATATTTAAATAATTCTGTGGAATAATGGAATATTCATTCTCCTAATACATTAATTGCCAAAGTAAACACCGATTTCAAAAATAATTTTAAAAAAAGACAATCAAAATATGAATGTACATAGTAATTTTTATTTATACAGAATTCTAATATTCCATGCAAAACATGGAATTTTCACACAACAATATACAAATCAGCAAAACATAAACAATCTTTGAAATAAATTCGGTACAGAACAAATAATACACATTTTATGGAGCATTGAAGACTCGATAGATTTAACTCTTGTTTAAATAGTCACACAATGCAGTCACTTTCACGTAGTCTCTCTTTTTTTTTTATCTTCTATTGCACAATACAATGAATCCGTAAAAATCTGTTACGATTATATATTGAAAAAGTCACAAAGGAAATAAATATATGTTATTAACAAATTGCATGCGTTCTTTTTTCAAAACATTTATTAACCTTTTCAGGGATATTGATACATATAAATACATTTAGCTTTTTATCGTGAGTAAACATAATGTTTGATATAATGTCACGTGTTGTCCTGAAGTATGACATTGCCAAAAATGTGAAACCATTAAATAAAATTGAAATTCGTAAAATATGGAGAAATCTGTTTTCAGAATTTTAAACCCCTGAACACTGCATGAATATTTTTATAAAAATCTTGGAAAAAATAACTTTCTACATCATAAACGAGAAAAAAATACAATTCCATTTTGAATCCAAATTGATAATTGATGATAATATCGTCAAAAATGAGAAGAAAATATAATTTGGACTTGAATTAAAATTAATAGTTGATGATAACATAATCAAGAACGAGAAGAAAATTCAATTTGCACTTGAATCCGAATTGATAGTTGATGATAACATCGTCAAAAACGAGAAGAAAAGTCAATTTGCAATTGAATCCAATTTGATAATTGATGATTACTTCGTCAAAAAGGAGAAGAAAATTTAATTTGCACTTGAATCCAAATTGATAGCTGGGACTATTTAGCAATATTTTGGCGATTCTAACACTTTGTGGCTACTTAACTTGGTTGATAAACTTCTTGTATTAGCTGTGGTTATTATACGTTGGCATATTCTTGTGGCTATTGAATTGGGTTGAAGTTCTCGCAATATAGAAATAGCAATTATGATCTGGCTTTGCCCGGTTACAAAAAATTAAACAATATTTGGTTTTGGTAAATTTTATAAAAAATATCTGTAAAGATTTGGAATTTTAAATAACTTGGCTCAAATAATATAAATTAATTAATTAAAGCAATTATTCTTACCCTGGAAATTTCAATACTTTTTCTCACCTAGCATTTTTTAGGAATATAACAATGTTAATGTGGAATATTAAATTAAAACTAATACTGTAAATTTTCTTATTTTTTACAACTTAACTAATGACGCCAGTCAATTTTTAAGGCTGGCGCCATCTGGTGGCATGAAAATCTGATGGCAATAAAAAAAAAAAGGTTTTTAATTAAAAATTAATCAATAAAAATCTTTAGTAAAATTTGACTACGAATTTTTTACAAAATAATAAATTCATAGAAAAAAAAATTGACTATTTCTAAGTATATAATTTTTAAGTTAAGCTGGAATATACCCATAAACATTTTTATGTAATAGAATGAATAAAATCTAGTTCATGAAGGAATTTAAGGAATAACGTGGACTAATTCACATTTACAAACCTAATCCCTTATTAAAAAATTTAACGATATATTTTATGATTTATGAAAATGTATTTAACCATCCTGTATCATCATTCCTTCTCAATTTTTTATAGCCCGTTCACACAAGATAAGTTAAACTTCATTAATAGGTTACATTTTTAAATTGTAATTCATAAATTTTTTTTTTATTTTGCTAAATTGCTAATGTTTTAAAATATAAACAAATTGCAATCAAACGAAAAATCAAATAACTTTTTTTGTTGTGCACTGGGAAATATTCGTCCCTGAAAAAGTTAACATTCAAATAAATTTAAGATTATTTAAAAATTTTTAATATCTATAAAACATGTAACCATTAAAATATTAAAATATTTTTCCCCCAAGATTCTGCTATAAGGACGTCTTAACAATAAATAAAAATAACATTGAATAGAAAAAAAAAAAATTGAAAATTTTCTCAAGATTTTTAGACTTTCTTGAATGAAATAATCATATACTATTAATAAAGGATTCAGATGCAATTTCATAAAGAAATGAAATGAGTTTTTCAATTGTAGAAACCCGTTTTTATAGCTCAATTTCTTCGTTTTCTAAAAAATAATAAATTGCACATATCGCCTTAAATAAATTGTTCTATAGTGTACAAATGTCTTATTTTTGTAACCAGTTTTGCTTAAAAGTATGTAGAAATTGTTCTGTTAGTATTTAAATTAGCTGGAACATTTTTCTTTTTTTCTAATTCATAACACATACTATTTTGAAAAATAATATATTTTCCACCGTTTTCTACCTGTAGAGATACACACTAAAAAATTTTAATAAATGCTCATTTTTATTTTTTTTCTTTTGTGATTTAGTTCTCTTAGATAAAAATAAGTATTGCTTAAATTTAATAGATAAATATTATTAAATAATGCAAAAGTAGACAAAATATTTTAAAGAATTTCTTTTTTTAATATAGGAAAATTTAATTTCATTAGTCTAAAATACATTAAAAAAAAAAAATTATCTTCAAACTTAAAGAAGGAAAATATTCCATCCATGCATGTGATATATTTACACTTTAAAAGAGATAAAATGTATATAATAACAAATATTTTTAATAATTTATGTAACTAATTAATGATCAACAGAAATTTTAAAACTCTTATTATTTATCTCTTTGAAATAAAAAGACTGTTATAAAAAAACCTCTTTGAACTGCAAATAATAATTTGTTTAAGGAATTGATCATGAAATCTACATTTCTAATTATATTAATTTTGTTGACAATAAAATTAATGACATTAAATAAATGCCCTTAGAACAAACGTCATTATTAATTTAAGGTAACATTTATGAGTATAAAGGTCCAACTTTTCTGATTCACTTGAGAACAATTCAGCACTTCAAACATAGGGGATCAGTAATAAACTGTCTGTATACAGTTTTTAGTAATCTAGTTGGTAAAAGTCTTTCATTAAGATACCAATAGTTTGTATTCATCCACTTGTATAACTAGCACATAATCTCGAAATTGATATTATCCACAACTGCTAACTGAACGTATCCAACCACTTGAAACTGATGTAACAGTTGACTGAAATTGTGCACAAGTCTGAATTTTTATAATAAGCATACTATGGATGTCTGAACTCTTACTTGAATAATAGCATGCCACTTGATAAAGAGGTGCGAATACTTGTAAGAACCATATCACACCGTTCAATAAAGTGGTAAATGGATACTCACTTGAATGACTCATTGAATGTGCTCATCATTTTGCAGAAACGATGGCATATTATTGAGTATAATGGTGCATTGCCTGGCATAACAATCATGAAACGGATATACCAATCGTGGAAAAATCACTTACAAGGTATATCAAGAATGCATACTCATTTGCATGATTTACAATAGTGCACAATCTCTTGCGTGTCATAACAATCGTGCACAATCATTTGCATGAAATACCAATGGTGCACAACCACTTGCATGAATGCCGATCTCGGCTATTATTGTTCGGGGTACTGACTGCCATGATCTACAAGATCTCATACCAGCTGATTTAGGATGAATGCTCTGAGACAAATGTCCGATGAAATGCTTGTCAATGATGTTTCCTGTACAATGGTATGCCATTTAGTAACAGTCAGATTGTGATCTAATTGCCATCCGATGGATCAAGTCTGAGGGGCACTGTATCACAAATTGGCATATCTACGACGAGAATTTCTAGAACAGTTCTTGGAATGAAGTGAGGGGCATGGCCTCCCCCGCCGGTGACACGTGCCTGGGGACTAGCGACGTCATGGTGGGGTTGCCCTCGTACTCGAGAGGAGGCTGTGCGGCCGAGGGCTGCGGGGGTGGAAGTTCGGAGGGCCCGCCGCAGGGGCTGGGCTCCGAAAAGGAACTGGTGGCCCCGGGGCTGTGGACGTGGGGCTGCTGCGGGGTCTGCGAGTTCTGGCCTCCCTGCGGATGGTCCACCTGCCTAAGATTGTTCCGGCGCCACTTGGCACGGGCGTTCTGAAACCACACCTGTAATGAGAACAAAAAAATTGGTGAACTCGATGAACACAAAAATGTAAAGCTTTAAAGCAAAGATGAGATTCTCGGCACCAACTAACAATATTCGAATTTCATGAAGGGTTTTGTAAATACATTTTTAAATTTAAAATAATGTAAATAAACGGCTCCAACAAATGCATTCGCATTTGCAAGTTTTTGTAAAGTAAAAGTTACGGCATTATATGTGTGTAGTGATTCAGTGTTGTTTCATATTTGAAACTGAATTATTTATTTAAATAATAACGAAACTTTTGGCTGTCATATTTATTAAAATTTGCTAAAACCGCACTGCACAACTACAGCCCATAACACACAAAACGAAATTATATAACAAGTATTTACAAAATCATCATAAAAAATTTTCGTTTAAGCCAGTTCGTTCTTTGTACTCTCCATATTGTCGCAATGGAGAGTACAAAGGAATAGAGAGTGCAAAAGAGTACTCTGGAATTCTTCACTCCGTACTGCCTGGAACTCTCCATTCCACACCGCAATTAAGATTTTCTTCTTTACAAGCAAACAAACTCATTAAGAGATGTAATATGATGACTGAAATTTATTCCCCCCCCTTATTATTTATTTTACAAATACAGTGATATAAAAGAAAGTGGTAAAAAGATGTTTCGATATGGAACAAAAGATGCCAAGAGTTTTGAAATGGTAGTTTTTCGATGAATTACCGTTTTTTGCCACCTTTCTTTCAAATCATAAAATGCAATGGGAAAGGAACTCTAATATCCTTTGTCCATCATGGAAAATTATTCAATGGATATGCACGAGATTATTTCTATTTCACGATATTATTTTTATTTTTATTTTTAAACAAAAATTTCAAGGATATCCAAAGTTTTGGATAACCTCAGAAATAATCACTGCATTGGTCATTTTACTGTGAAATCCATTTCCGTCATGTGAAAGTATAAGAACAAAGGAATGCAAATAACATTTGGCCGTCACGTCATGATAGTTCCTTGATATGAAAGGAATTGATTTCAGAGGAAATTAATAAATATAAATAAGTAGAAAACTTTTGTCAAATGTGTTTGTCTTTTGTATTAAGAAATGTGTCAGAATTATTTGGACTATTTTCTTTTTATTCTTATGAATCATTTACTTCTTTTCTTCATTGCAATCTGTCATCGTAGAAGAAAGATACCAACGTCGGAGAAAGTATATGAATGTCTCTTGCATTCGAGATAATTCAGTGTATCTCTTTAGTCCAACATAACATCCGGTAAACTTTTTTCAGAGTAGTTATAAAATTAGAAGACATTTATAGAATGCAAAAGAGACTCTTTTAAGAATGGTCCTAAAAATATTTCAACAAGAAATAAATAAACAACACAATGACATGCTGTAATAAATTTTTTTGATGGATTCATTGACAAAAAAGTGAAATTTCTGTTTGCAGATCATTGTTAGCAAAAGAAAGGGGCAGTTATACCTGAAGCACCCTTTTGGAGAGTCCTGTCTTCTGCGCCAGTTGCTTCAGGTCTTTGGCGTCTGGGTTCTGGTTGATCGCAAAGTAGGATTTCATCGTCCGTAACTGATGGTGCTTGAAGGAGGTCCGCATCCGCTTCGTCCGCTGGGGGCCCGAGTGGCCCCCGACGGACCCCGGAGTTAGAGTCCAGCGACGACAGGTGCAGGTTGCAGCCGTCGGACGCCTCCAGCACTGTTGAGAAGCGGGAGGGAAATACATATTAAGAATTTTAATATGTGTTGAAAAAGAAAACAACAGTATTTCTAATAATTATTCAAGCGTCACTATTATTTACCACTTTCTGCAATCAATTAGGTAATGCTGGATATCAGAAATGAAGAAAATTTTTTGAGTTACACGATGAAAACGTCAAACCAGTTTTGTACTTTGAAAATTCAGAAGTCCAATGAAGTGCTCTAATATTTCACATCATAAAATCCATATTTTCCTTGGTCACTTTTTCGGCATGGATTAATATGGAGCAGTTTCACTTGACTTGGCCAGTAAATAGCGTTTTCGATTGATTTAACTGAACTGAATGAAGGTGTAAATGTAATAATATGACCAGTTCCTCTAATTCCTTTTTTTGTAATTCTTCGTCTGTACCTTTCTGCGGGATGCCTATCACTAATTCGCCTTAAACAGACATTTAACAAAACTTAAGTTGAAGTTAAGAGTTCATTGGAGAGTTATTGACCCTTAACCGATAGTCAGTAGAAATGGAGAATATATTGGAAGAATTTTTTTTTTTTAGTTATTGCTAGTGGTAGGACTGATAGTATTTCTTTGATTATTTTCTTAAAGCCGATAAAAGATTAAAAAGTCTTATCAATTATAAAGGTAGAGGGAACGAAAGAAATTCATTCGAAATAATTCCAAAATTCATACAATTTTTAGAGTATTAAAATTGTTAATACTCTAAAATTGTTTAATGAGAGAAGGAAAAAGACCATACTGATTATGACATAATGATACCTAAAGCACCATACATAAAGATTTCTCCGATTCATTTTTTGGTGGCTTTTAACGCAGCTTTCATTTCTTTTTTACATTTATAGCATCCCTCTTCTTCATCTAACTGGCTAAAAGCTTGTTGAGATCTCATATATAATCCTCACATCTTGTCGAGTCCTCATATATATATATTTGATATTGTAATGAAAATTACAATATCAAATGCTATTTAGGCCTTGATGTTTGGTTTGTTTTGACGTTTCAGTTTATCTTCAAAGAATATAAATAACAAGTTCTTACTCAAAATCTAAGTATCTAAGTCTAGAGCTCTGCTTTTAAGAAATATTTTTCTTTTCCGTAATATGATAATAACATGGGTAAAACTTCTCTACTTCTCATTCATCGTTTTTAATTTTTGTCATCATGTCTCCCCAAATTTTTGATTTCTGTTATTTTTCCAATTGATTTTGGGTAGATTAATATTATCTATAGGAAGAACATAGTTTCAGCTTTGGGAATTTCCCTTCCCTTCTCTGTATAGTTTGTAGAACCTCAGGTACAGAAAACACTTATACTTTTTACTGAAAACGTAAATACATGTGAGTATGCATGAGACATTAAGAACTTTCTGTCGGTGGACAAGAACGTAGCGAGACTTACTGAGCGTCTGAGAGAGCAGTCCCTCTCTAACCACGGCGTCGGTGGTCTTCCGCTTCCGGGGTCGCCCCTTCCTCACGGTTCCTGTCACCCCCGAGAAAGGGGTGAAGGCCCCTGGCGGCGGAGCAGCCTCCTGCCCCAGTGCAGCAGCGTCAGCCGGGATACCTACAACACACACACACATCATCATGTTGGTTAATCATGCATTACTTTCTTTCTTTCATTAAACAAAATTCAATAAAAAAATTATAGTAATGAAAAGCTATAAAGTCATTCACCATTGGAGAAGTAGATATGTAGCAAGGTTAGCGTTTCCACATATAATGGTTTATACAAAAGGCAAGGCAAAGGAAAGGCAATCTATTATCTATGTTATAATCTATATCTATTTTATAATAATGGTAAATAAACAAATATTGCTTTTTAATTAATAATTTTTGCACGGCATTAATTTATAGATTTCCCTTGAACCCTGCATTCTTCTTCTGCACTTGCATTCTAAAGCGCATATCAGACGGGCTTTAACGTGAAATAAGCCACTCTTTCCACTAAAATAATGAGTTTATTACTGTGCTGTCATCTCACTTGTATCCTTTGTTTCTCAATTCCATGAAGTATTCTATCACTCACTTGGCGGTAACCAATGAGGAAGTGTTGTTTACGATTACATGACTTTTCTCCAACGCAAAGAAATTCTCTGAAAACCATGCACATAGCTAAATATTGTTTGGGTTTGAAAGGCAGGTTTGTAACGAAACAAACCCAAGTGATATATAGAAATATCTCACATTTCAATTATGCATATTTATCTTGTTTCCACGATGTACTATTTTTTGTAATTAGCTGCTGCTATTTTTAGCCCACTTTTAACTTCATTTGGTATAGTTACTTCGCGACATTTCATAGCTGTTTTACAAGGTGCTTATTGAAAAAAAATTAAGCAATAAAAAGTATTTCATGTCGATACAAAGCGACATTTAACGTTGCATCACTTTAAGTTTTCTAGTAAGAAAATATGACTGATATTTTGGACATGAGTCCATTATGACTGATATTTTGGACATGAAACACATCTCCATGCGACTGTTTCCAAAAAGAACATTTGAAAGCAGATATTAGAAACAGGATTTCCTGATCTTCTACAGACTGCGCTTTTATTGAACACATAATAACTGGTAACTGACCAAGCATCGTAATCATCTGATATTTCATCAAGTGACTTTTTCATGTTCTAAAAGTTAAAATTATCACTTCGTAGAAAGCTTTATGACTCAGTTAGGTCTAAAAAGAAAATTCTCAGAAAGAACTGAAGTCTTATCTCACTCAGCCTACGAAAAATGTGTGGAGGATCGAATCAAGCGCTATCATAGCACATTGCACTAAATAGGACCTACTTTGAAGGCAACAAAATAAACTTTGATGCATAAATTGATTTTTGTACGTTTATGCATAATTTCCGAATAGTTTTTAAATAGAATGTGATGCATTTTCCATCATCGGATATAAGATATGGAATTTAAAATTTTATTTTTTGTAAAATGAATTTATGCTTGCATGAGAAAATTGAAAAGTCTTGGAATTGTTGTCAGTGTTGATGTTTTCTGAATTTTGAGAGTTGCGATTTTGTAACTATGATTGGTCACTGTGATAAGAAAGATAATTGTAAAAGGGAGTAAAGAAGGAATTTTTGAAAAAGTTCTTCTTTTTCGTCAATCTTCATGTCTACCATTCCAATGGAGAATGATCTTACATTCTCCATTGGAAAGGTAGACATGAAGCTCGTTTAACGTTTTTAATAACTAACAATGGTTTTACGTGTCAGGAGAGTGCATCAAAAAATAGTAAGCATCTATTTTAAAATTGCAAATAAAGCTTTGTCTCTTTTTAAATCAGTGTTTTCATATGGCAAAACTTGTAAATATTCCTTATACACTGCAGTCTTCCTGTGCACATATATTCTCATAGGCAGACTACATATATATTGCCTTGTTTTACTCTATAGCAATTTTTGTAATTAGTTATTACTGTTTTCGTTGACATTTAACATTACTGATGTAATTGATCAAAAAATGATATCACTGTGACATTTTATGTCAAAGCAGGGAATTTTTGAGCACAGAACGCAGTTTTCATTGTAGACCAAAATCTTGATATGTTTTTAATAATTATAGAGGGGATTTATTTCCCCACAACATATAACTTCTGCATGTGTGTGTTGCATTATAAACTAGAGGTTTCTTTTTTTTATATTCCATCTTATTTGATGGAGGACCCTTGCGAAGCGCGTTCCTCACCTGGGCAGTAGTGCAGGTCCCTCGGTGCCGTTGGGCAGGAAGCTCTCGCCGTGCACCATGAGCTCGTAGTGTCCCCTGCAGTAGACCAGGTTGTCTCGCAGTCCGAAGTAGTCCCCCTGGGTGAGAGCCGTGTTGCACCAGGCGCACGTGAAGCAGTGTAGGTGGTACACCAGGTCCCGCGCCCGCATCACCAGCTCATTGGCGAAGATACCTCGCTGGCAGCGCGCGCAGCGCTTCACCGCGAACAGTCTACCCAAGAAAGAAAAAGCTCCGATTAGCACATAAAAGAACACACGCAAATATTATAAATATATTTATTTTACTGACCAGTATCAATTAGTATATCTGTAAGATCAATTGAAGGAGGAATGAAACTCTTGACTGCGAGCAGCCACATACTTACTGTCCTTGAATATTGAAAGCATTACCTTTGGTATGTGCCCATTGAATTGTTATGCCTTCTTTTATTTATTTTTATTTTTAATAAAAATTTAAAATAATAAGAAGAATAGGAACATATACGAATATATGCAAAGGAAGAAAGGAAATTATGATTAATACATAGAAAAAAGATGATTAAACTGCCAGCAAGTGGAGCAACTGTATCCGTCCGAACTAATATAACAATAGATTGATTACAGTTTTAGCAATAAATTCCGTTATTTAGTCGCGTTCATACTTGAACAACATCATTCACGAACACTCTTTCCGAGAACTTCAGTATGACCTTGATAAACAACCCTTCCTCCTTATAAGCGAACAAATATTCGTCTGATCAACCATAAGCCTTAGCTTACGATGCCTATGATTTGTGATCGGTCGACTCTTCACGTTTCGCTACTCAACGTATTGGTGTGAATGCAGCAGCTTGAGTAAATGTGGCTGGTGTGAAGGCGGTTTTACTCGGATCGCAATTAGAATTTTCATAGCTCTATTACAGTATATTCTGGTATTCCTTATATTTAAAACATGAAATTTGAGAGAGGAATTTATTTATGAGTCTAATTTTTCTTTCTTTCTCGTTTCTTGAAAGAGATTACGCCAAATAGTGCTATAAAATTTAAAACTCTGTTATTATTGATATTATATATATATATATATATATACATATATATATTTATATATATATATATATATATATATATATATATATATATATATATATATATATACACTGAAGTGACAAAAGTCATGGGATACCTCTTAATATCGTGTCGGCCCTCCTTTCGCCCGGCGAAGTGCAGCAACTCGACGTGGCATGGACTCAACAAGTCGTTGGAAGTCTTCTGCAGGAATATTGAGCCATGCTGTCTCGATAGACGTCCATAATTGTGAAAGCGTTGATGGTGCAGGATTTTGGCCACGAACAGACCTCTCGATGATGTCCCATAAATGCTCGATGGGATTCATGTCGGGCGATCTAGGTGGCCAGATCATTCGTTGGAATTGTCCAGAATGTTCTTCAAACCAATCGCGAACAGTTGTGGCCCGGTGACATGGCGCATTGTCATCCATAAAAATCCCATCGTTGTTTGGGTACATGAAGTCCATGAATGGCTGCAAGTGATCTCCAAGTAGCTGAACATAAGCATTTCCAGTCAATGTTCGGTCCAGTCGCACCAGAGGACCAAGTCCATGCCATGAAAAAACAGCCCACACCATTACGGAGCCACCACCAGCTTGAACAGTGCCTTGCTGACAGTTTGGGTCCATGGCTTCGTGGGGTCTGCGTCACACTTGAACCCTACCATCAGCTCTTACTAACTGAAATCGTGACTCATCGGACCAGGCCACGGTTTTCCATTCATCTAGGGACCAACCGATATGCTCACGTGCCCACGAGTCGCTGCAAGCGATGTCGTTCTGTCAGTAAAGGCCCTCGAGTCGGTCTTCTGCTGGAATAGCCCAAGAAAGCCAAATTTCTCCGCACAGTTTTAACAGACAAGTCCCTTGTACGTCCCACATTGATTTCTGCGGTTATTTGACGCAGTGTTGCTTGTCTGTTAGAATTTACGACTCTTTGCAGACGTCGCCGGTCTCGGTCGTTAAGTGCAGGCGGTCGACCACTGCGCTGTCCATGGTGGGATGTTATGCCTGAAATTTCATACTCTCGGCACACTCTTGACACAGTGGATCTGGGAATGTTGAATTCCCTAACGATTTCCGAAATGGCATGACCCATGCGTCTAGCTCCAACTAACATTCCGCAAACAAAGTCTGTTAATTCCCGTCGTGCGGTCATCATCACGTCAAAACCTCTTCACATGAATAACTTGAACAGAAATGAAAGCTCTGCGAAAGCACTGCGCATTTATACCTGTTCTACGCGATGCTACTGCCATCTGAAAATTTGCTTATTGCTATCCCATGACTTTTGTCACTTCAGTGTATATATATATATATAATGTTACATTAAATGCTATAATATTCATTTAATTTTTACGAAAAATCTTGTATTATAACTTAAGATGTACATACGTGCATTTTTAAGTGATGTGCGATAATTTTAAACTTTTTACATCAATAGTTATTTTCTTTATTAATGCATTCTTTTTTTAAAGTTTACTAAATGAAAGCAAAATTAACCCTTTATGACAATACTGAGATAAAAATTTAATATTAAAATGATTTTAAGTATTCAGTATGAAATCTGTGAGAGATATTGCGAAATAAATTTAATATCTTGTTATATTTTTGGAATCTAAGCTAACTTTATTATTTTTCACAGTAGTCATATTTTTTATGAGTAAATTTAAAAGTTACGTTTAACACAGTTTGATCAATAGTCTTATTTTTATTTGTAGATTAAGATTGTTTTGTAGTTTTAAATGAATAGTTTAACATTTTATATAAACATTATCGAATCATATTATAAATGAGAAAATAAAATATAATTATAGTTAATCTTTTAATTGATTTTAACAATTCAAAAGAGTTGAAAACATTGACTTTGGCAAGATCTGATGAGGCCCATTTGGGTATATTTGAGTGGAGGATTTTAAGGATTATTCTTGGAGGTGTTAGTAAAAGTGATTTTTTGGAGAAGATGGTACAATGCAGAAATTTATAAATGCTATAAAGTCCCATATATTATAAAATTTATTAAAATCAATAGATTGAACTGGACTGATCATGCATATGGAATGAATGATTTAAAACCTGTAAAAAGGCTCTTTTTGGCAAACTACAGTGACAAAGAGGACCCAAGTTGCGATGGGTAGACGCAATTGAAAAAGATTTTGCTGTACTAAAGGATAAAAATTGAGGACCCTTGTCACCCAAAGGGATGCATTGAAATCTCTTCAAAGGAAAGCCTTGGCCCACTCTGGTGTGACGTACTATTCAAGATGATGATGAAAATAGTTGAAATTAAAATAGTTAATATTAAGACAAATAAATTAATAACGCATAACAATATAAAGCATCAGATATAAGAAAAACGGGATTTAAATCCCAGAATTCTAAAGTAAGAACTGCAAGAGGAAATAAATTATAAAATTTATTAAATCTAGAAGAATATTGAGAACATTAAATTCGTAAGGGGGTAGTTTTCTACGATATAATTAAGCATGTAAAAATATTTAATAAATTTTGAAGCACGATTCGAAAACGATTTCCCTATATATCTCTTCAGTTTTCCATAACTGCATTAAATCAAAAGAAAAACACTAAAAAGAAAACAAAATCCGTCACACGAATGAGTGTTCATTTGAGAGATCATGCCAAGGGAATCATTACTCTCCAAAACCTATTCCGCATCTCACTTCACTGTGAACCGCGAGCATTCACGTCGCTGTAACCCATCCCAAAAATGTGCAATTAGGCCTCATTCATCTATTTTAAACCGTAGATAAAACTCCAAAAAACAAACAAACAAACTAAAAACGTGGAAATGTAACGGGACCTATAAATCCGTTAACCATCTTCCCAGTCCAGCACTTTAGAAGCCAAATTTTCGAGTAGTCATTTTCGTAGGGAATATTTCCTCCCGCCATTGCTACCTCCCACTCACCCCCCTCTTTCACAACATGTCCGTCAAATTTTGAGTACTCCTAAATTCACGAGTGTTTTAGCGAACTTTTGTAGAATCTCTATATATCCATCCTGTGCCACCCCTTCCCCTCCACCCCCGAGCTCTTGAGAACACCCTCCCCGGCTCAACTTCCACCCTCTCAAAAGTTCACAGCGTGTTTTCCCAAAAAGGAAAACTGGAACACGCTCGTGCATTTCAATGCCTTGCTCCGGGAAGCGAATAAAATTTTTATCAAACCGGAGTTTTTCTTTTTAAAACCGAGGTAAAATTCGAGTGTTCTATAAAAGGGAAGGGGGGGCGTCAATTGGCTGCAAAGAGAGCTACCCACTACTGATGCATGCATATGGGCGAGGCGTGCTATTGCCATAGCAACCAACAACGCTTCAAAACGGAACGCGTGGTTTTTAAGAATATTGATTTTTCCTACACGCGAATTCCACCTCGGAACTTTTAGAAAACTTCGCATCTTTTTGTTTGGTTTATATAATTTTTTTTTTTATCATCATCATTCTCTCCCACCTCCTCGCTCTCCCGTTCTAACCTCCGGAAGATAAAAGTCGTTCTTTTTCGATTTTGCTAGCGCGAACCTGAAGAAACTAAAGTCGAACGTCGCAAAAAGCAGATAAAAACGACGTGTGAGAAAATAAAAAAAGACGAGTCAAGTTCGCGAGCGGAAGATTTTACAGCTTTTCTTTCATCTAAAAGAGAATTGGGGTAATTAAAAGTAAAGGAATATCAACTCGAGTTCTCTGTTTTCAATGGATGCTTCAGTTTTTGTTTGTGGCCCTTTTATTTTCTGAGGGAATAAAATTTCGTATTCACAGTCCCCACATAAATGACATTTTTTTTTGTTTGTAGTTTTATAATGAGCTTTTAAAATTATCCGTCGGTATTTGTTTGTATAAGCGAGTTGAAGTTGTTGTTGTTGTTCTTTATTATTTTAGTTTTGCTTAAAATTGGTTTTTCCGACAATGAAAACTGGGTTTTATCTTTATCATTATGAAATTAGCCGTTCGTTTTCTTTTTTGATATTAGGAGAGGTAAAGAGCTTTTTAAAGGCGCTAAAAAATCTTAGTGATCTTCTTTAATTCAAAGAATAAATTATAAATAATGAGGTAAAGAAAACCAATACTACTAATTTCAACGCTTGATCTTCTTTGTCATCTTGTAGCAGTGAAAAAAAGTATTACTGATGTTCTTTGGTTATTATCAATTTCATATTATATTTCGAAAAGCAACTTGTTTTCGAAAGTTCTTCTTCATATATATAACTAAAATTATAACTGTTTCTTAAACTAAACTTATTTTTATCTAATATTCAGCATTGAAACAGATCATAATATACTTTCCTTTATGCTGTAAAAAATAATTTCTATTTTTTCTTTCTATTTGCTGTAAAAAATAATCTTTAAATATCTTACTAGTCTTCTTTAATTCAAAGAATAAATTTCGTATAAAGAATATATTTCGTAAAGAAGACCAATACTACTAATTTCAATGTTTGGTATTGTAGCAGTGAAAAAAAGTATTATTGATGTTCTTTGATTGTTATAATTATTTCGAAAAACATCTTGTTTTTTGAAAATTCTTTCTTTATATTTCTAATTAAAATGTTAAACCAACATTTAGTTTAACTGTTTCTTAAACTAACTTTATTTAATATTTACCACTGAAACAATTCATAATATACTTTCTTTCATGCTCTAAAGAAATTCATTTCTCTTCGATATTAGAAGATCTAAAACGCTTTTTTAAAGGTGCTAAAAATCCTAGTGATCTTCTTTTAATTCAAAGAATAAATTATAAATAATGAGGTAAAGAAAACGAATACTACTAATTTCAACGCTTGATCTTCTTTGTCATCTTGTAGCAGTGAAAAAAAAAAAGTATTACTGATGTTCTTTGGTTATTATCATTTTCATATCAAATTTCGAAAAGCAACTTGTTTTCGAAAGTTCTTCTTCATATATATAACTAAAATTATAACTGTTTCTTAAACTAAACTTATTTTTATCTAATATTCAGCATTGAAACAGTTCATAATATACTTTCCTTTATGCTGTAAAAAGAAAAAAATTTCTATTTTTCTTTCTATTTGCTGCAAAAAATAATCTTTAAATATCTTACTAGTTTTCTTTAATTCAAAGAATAAATTTCGTATAAAGAATATATTTCGTAAAGAAGACCAATACTACTAATTTCAATGTTTGGTATTGTAGCAGTGAAAAAGTATTATTGATGTTATTTGATTGTTATAATTATTTCGAAAAACATCTTGTTTTTTTGAAAATTCTTTCTTTATATTTCTAATTAAAATGTTAAACTAACATTTAGTTTAACTGTTTCTTAAACTAACTTTATTTAATATTTACCACTGAAACAATTCATAATATACTTTCTTTTATGCTCTAAATAAATTCATTTCACTTCGATATTAGAAGAGCTAAAACGCTTTTTAAAGGTGCTAAAAATCCTATTGAACTTCTTTTAATTCAAAGAATAAATTATAAATAATGAGGTAAAGAAAACTAATACTACTAATTTTAACGCTTGATCTTGTAGTAGTGAAAAAAAATATTACTGATGTTAGTTATAATTTTCTTGCTATATTTCGAGAGAAACATCTTGTTTTCGAAAATTTTTTCTTCATATTTCAAACTAAACTGATATTTAGACTAACATTTAGTTTAACTTTTCCTTAAACTAAATTCATTTTAATTTAATATTTAACACTGAAACAATTCATAATGTACTTTTTTCATGCTCTAAAAATATTCATATAACAATAAAATAACTAAAAGAACAAGAGTGAAGTTTCCTTATTTTATTATTTTAAATTAAGGAAATTATTTGTTTTCCTTTATTTCCTTGTTTTATTGCTTAGAATATAAGCTTAAAATTATATCTCTTATTAAGAGATTATGTTTCATATATGTCGTATGTTAAATATGAATAAAAATTCCACACCTATGGATTTATGATTTTATCAAGTATGTCCTTAATTCTTCTTCAAGAAACAGCGAAACAGCTCCATGGTGGGCCAAGGCCGTCTACCTACTGGCAGAGTCTAAAACATGAGATGTTTTCTTTTACGGGTAAAGGTGTGAGACATACGCCCTACACTCATACTAGACCGGAACATCCGTTTTAAGGAGGATTTTGAACCCTTACAAACATCCATGGCACCACCGGAACGCGAACCCGAAACCGTGGCACCGAGTGTTAGTTCCTCGGTCACCAGGTTCAATGCTCTAAATTAGGTTAACTTTTTAGTGCTTTCAACTTTTGCACAATTTAATGAAATGAAATTAATTAACTTAATATAGTAATGTTGTAACGTTAATTTAATTTAAAATGTATAAAATCAAAATGTAACAAACTCAGACTCCAGATTAAGTGCTCTTTGGTAGTTATATGGAAGTTAATCAAGTAGCTTAATTAAAAAAGATCTTGAATATTGATGTAATTAGTGCTGATTAATATGTGAGAATTGAATTTAGGTGCTAGATGGTTATCACTGTAGTAAAAATTGGTCAAAAGTCATGTTACTAAGTTTGGTCAGAGTTATTTTAAAGTCCCTGTGATAATAAAAAAAAAATCTCCACTATTACTGCTTACTACATCTGATTTTTTTTTTTTTTTTCATTCATGCTATTTCACAAGTGACATTAAACAATTGACTTTTAATCCCTGAATTTATTGATGAATTTCTTTTTACTATTTGTGATACATATGTGAAAAAAAAATTACAACAAATATATCATTATATTGAAAAATATTTTAAACGTATCAAACAATAATAATAATAACTATAGTGGTTACAAATTATCTGCAACTCGCTAGTCTATGCATGTAAAATAGTTATCATTAATTATGTGATTGATCATTTGTTTGTAAAAAAAAAAAAAAAAAAAAAAAAAAAAACTCTCAGAGAATTTTATAAACCCTCAGTGGTCTGTTCGTGGCATACATGGAACATGTTGCCCACTGATGTTTAATAGGAAAAAGTAAATAAATAAATAAATAAATAAAAATCTTCTAGTATAATAATATTTCTTTTGAATGAAAGTTTTTTTTTAAACCAATTAGCAGGTTAAAAATACAGTAAATAACTGTAATAAATATCTTAACAAAAATAAGAAATCTAATTTAACATTTATTTAAAATTAAAACTTCATCATTTCATTGTTTTATAAGTATTGTTAACGTTAAAAAACATAAATATGTTGAGCTCACAAAAATTTCAATAAGGAAATTTATGAATTTAAGTTTGGTCGCAATTATAAAATTAATTAGCCTTAAGTTTGTATCTAGACCTAATTATTTATTTTCTATAACACAACTCGACGACTCTAAAAAACAACATAGAGCGTTTTGCAAAACGAAACCTCTGTATGTTAAAAGTAAATTATCAAGTATTTTACTTTTTTAATTTTACGAATATTTTGGAAAAAAAGAAAGTTTAACAAATGTTTAAAATAATAAACACTTCTTAAAAATTTTTAGTATTTTCAAAATTCCATACATTTTTAATAAATATATTTAAATAATTATATAAATAAATAAATAAAATATATATATATATATATATATAAAATAAATATATAAATACTTGATTTTATTATTCATAGAATTAATAAAATCAAGTATTTTATTAATTCTACGAATATTTCTAAAAAGAAAACGTTTAATAAGTGTTGAAAATACCAAAAAATTGCTAAGAACAGCCTATTATTTAAAAATTCCATGCGTTCATATATTTAATATAAAAACATATAAAATATTAGCTCTTAGCTGGTAATGATGTATAATATCATTTCTTTAAATAACGTTCCAGACGCAATAGAAGTTTTAAACAAATATTATTTTTAATTATAATTTAATTCATTCTTTTTGAAAACAAGTGTCAATAGAAAATAATAATTTTGTAAAGATATATTTTAATACCTACATAAAGAATGGATAAATTAATAACAAAAGTAACAAATTACACTTACACATTATTCTTGTCTTCTTGTGCACTTTATTATTCCATTTTTTCTTCCATGTTTTTATTTAATTATGAGGATAAAAAAAAAATTGTTGTTTGTTTTAAAAATTGTTTTAAAAAATTGTCATTCTAACTGTAGGCTAGCTTAAATTCTTGCTTTTGTCGAGAAATATACAAAGTTGAAAGAAATATTTAAAAACAAGACTTTAATTTTCTACTCGTCGATTTATCATGAAAAAATTTGTTTGTTTGTAAAATTGGAAAATTTACATTTTCAAAGCATCTTGGACAGATATATTATTTTCGCAGATTAAAAAATTAATTATAATATTTAAATCAATATAAAAGATGGAAGTAAACTTTTTTGATTATTTTCTAAAAATTACCAAAGATCTAAATTTATATTAATTATATCAAAGATTAATATTTATCTGGAAGAAATATCGTGAAAGACAGCACGTTTTCAAAAAAAATTTGGAATTTATCCTCAAGATTCTGCAATTATTTTCTACAAATAAAATGTGAGTTTCAAATTGTTTTTATGATACATTTAATAGCTACATCAATAGTCGAGTGTAATCAAATGGATGGAAGTATGGATTACGTAATAGAAATATACGCGTATTTCTAATATAAATTATACGTATAAATGTGTAATATAATAATTATTATATGCGAAAATATCAATAACTAGTATAAGCGAAAAACATTTTAAAATAAAGATGTGCAAAAATCTTTTTTTTTTATGAGGCTATTTAAAAACATTACCAATCTTCAACTATTGATTATAGCAAAATGGTTTATGGTTATTATGATATAATTTATGATTTATGTTTAAAATTTATAAGCACCATTATGTTACTTTAATTTATTCTGACAATGTTGTTTTACTTACGCTGATGTACTCGATTTTATAAACACTACTTTTAACAATCGGTTTGGCGCAATTGGGTTAGGCGCCATGGCCTTCGTGCCATAAAAAAGCACCTACCTATCTGTTTTTTTTTTACATATTGATTTATCAGATTTCTGTTTTACATCATATTTTTTTTAAAAAATCAAATAAAATGGTATTTTTAAAAAAAAAAATTTCTGGTAAAAGACAAGAAATTAGTTTAAAATTTAAGCGGCAATTTTTAATCCAGGTTATTTTTTAAAATTCAACAGGAGTTAGTGTAACTTTTTCCGTAGAATTAACATGTATGCATGACACCCCCTGCATGATATATAATAATTATACCCTCCCTTACGTTGTTAATATTATCGATAAAAGCACTAAAATCAAGTACCTAGCAATAAAGAAATTATTATTTTATTATTTAAGAATTTTTTTTATGAAACTTTCTCTTTAATTTTAAAAAAGATATCTTTCTATATATATATGTATATACGCTATCAAATATTATTTAATATATATTATCATATTATACAGTTGAATACTTCGATAAATTGTTATGCAAAAAGAAATAACATAGATATAATACTAAAATTTATAAAATTTTCAAAGAATAAAATAATAACTCAAAGAAGGAAAATAATACACGTTAAAAACATAACACTATAAACAAAATTTTTATCAATAATCTTTAAATATTTAGTCTAAAATACTTACTATCAGTGTTAGTTTTCAACATCCGGAAGCAATTTCCAACTTTTTTGTCATTTACACTGTATTTGTTATCTTTTGAATATAATCTACAATATGAATGAAAGATACGATGCATTTCAAATATCTCAAGAAATGATGAATCATAAAAGTAATAAAGCGTCTGCATTTTAAAATTCAGAACGAGAGTGTTAGATAATATCGCATCGGTAGATGGTACAATAATTATGATAGTATCGCGATGCAATAATTGGAAACATTGTTTGCGGTCATGACGGAGCATATTGTCACTGATACTATCGATGCCAGCCTACAAATTTACATGCATATCACATATTACTGTAATGTCTTCCTTATATTTGATTTTTTAAAGAATGATTTAAAAAAAAAAAAAAACGTTTTGGGAAACAAAACTTTTGATTTTGATACAATGTTGCTAATGTAATTTTTTATCTATAAATTTTGTTTTCACACTCTATTAAATCATTTATGGATATTTATTTAGGTTTGTCATCTTTTCTTCACTGACATTTTTAGCTTTAATTGTTCAATTTGTCTTAAATTAAATGTTTTAAAACTGTATTATGAAAAATTATAATTATTTTCAAAATTTTGTACTTGAAAATTACAGTTATGATGAATATTTGATTCGCAGGCCAATGGTAACATGCACAGCTAGCATGTCGGGGAGCTTAAATTTAAATTCGGTGTCGGCGTCTGTCGTAGTGGAGACTATTATGATAGAGACAGTGTTGATAGCTAAGTAATTGGCCCCAATACTGAAGCTGGTGGGGGATTTCTGGTATTTCTCTTATATTCACGCAAATGTGGGGCATTTACCCTTGAAAACCCTCCCAGAAGGCAATGCTTCCCTCATCTTTTATGTGAGCTATTCGTAAAATAAGGATCCATCAATGTACACACACACACATGAAAAAAAAAAAAATATTATAAATCTTCTACAGTGAAAGGTGTAAAAGAAACCATGTATTACTGCTGGCTGTATTTCTTTTTCCTTCTTCTTCATCATTGGCGCAACAGCCCTTCGGTCGACCAAGACCGTCTGGCTATTGGCAGATTTCGAAACAGGAGATGCTTTCTTTTTAAGGGGTAAGGTTGTCCGCCCTACACCCAACAGTTATATTAGACCGAGACCTATGGTTTAAAGTGGGTTCCGAACCACTACAAGCCTCAGTGGCACAACCAGGACTCGAGATCGAAGCCGGTGGCACCAGAGCGTTTGTCACTCGGCTATCAGGACCCTGATTCCTTTTTCCTAATTAATTTAAACTTTTTGAAAGATCGATAACTAACAAAAGACAAACCTCACAAGAGGGAATGACTTGGAAAATTCAGTTTGGAATGGGACTCGGTAGGTTAGTTGCTACAGGGTGTACAAATTCTAAAGTGCAATGGTTAGCCAATTCTGAGAAAAAGGCCTTCAACAATTCAAATGCAGCTTATAAGCTAGTAATTGTTAAGTTCTGGGAGGCTGTGATGTTAGCTATAGTAGCATAATACCTATAAACAAGTCGGTTAGGGATCGATCCTGCTTTCGAATATATTTTTTTTTGTAATTTGAAAAATTATATGAATTTTAAATAAAATTTAAATTATTTAAAATTAAATCATAAATAGTTTTATTTTGTTAACAAAAAAATTTTTTGGATCTCATGAAACTTGGGTTGAAATTAATGACTTGTTTTCAAGTAGTTAAAATTCATTTTAAAGGAGGTAAATTGAAACTTAATTACCATTATAAAAGAACTTTCGAGTAAGATTCTGCTTACAAACCTCTCTTTTATTTATTAATTTTGATTTGCATACAAGAAACTGAATGATAATTTTCATAAAAACATTTTGATAACTTGCAAGGTTAATAAAAGATAGTTGTTCACACGAACAAAGTTTTTCAAGAGGCTTGTAGGAAAACATACTTCGTTAACATTTAAAAATATTTCTCTTTCATCAGAAAGCTTGGAAGTGTACCAGGCATAGCATTTCGGGATAATCTACTTACTATGTATAGTAAAATCGATCAACAGTATTCTTTACAATTTCTTGGTAAAAACCGATTAAGTTAAGAAGAATATTTTGTACCTGTTCAAGTGCAATAATAACTCAAAAACTATAATGACTTTTTAATGGAAATAGTGATTAGAATTGCAATTTACCTCTATTAAAAATGCATTTGAAATCATTTAACTGATTAAAAATAAAACATCAATTTCAACTCAAGTTTAATTAGCTCTTCATGTTATTTATTTAATAAAATAAAATTATTTATGATTTAGTTTAAAATATTTGTAAAATGTTAGTTTATTTAAAAATTCATATAATTTTTCAAATTAAAAAAACTACTTTGAGGTAAGATCAAAATCTGACCAACTAGTTGATAGACGGGTAGACTACTATTCTAACTAAATCACCACTGTATAGTATTAAAATTTTACTAGTATATAAGCTGCACTTCAAACTTTAAAGGCTTTTTTCTGAGAATTAACTGGTCATTGCGCTTTACTTTTTGTAGGGTAACCACTCTTTGGGTGTACAACTAACCTATCTGGTTCTAAGTTGTGCCCAACCCGTGCTAGATAATGAATCATTTACAATCTATTGTTTAACAGAAAAAGAGTTTTGAAAAAATTGTTTGCAGTTTAAAATCCTGATCTCAACTTGGAAAGCACTTATGTTCTATAACTGACTATTTCTTTATTATGGGTGAGAGGAAACGTTTCTTTCGTATAATTAATAAATTATATTTGGAATTCAAGAAAAGAGAATTCAGCAAAAGAAATCTACAATGTTATTATAGCTCGAGAAACAACTATTTATCATTCTAAATCAAGGATTCTTCTCAGAAAAGCCACTTGAAATCCGTAAAATCAAATCAAAGTAATTCAAATATTCAAAAGAAGCAACGAAAATATGATGTAGTAATAATACAGCTGCTTTTTTTCTTAAGCCCATTAAATAGTAATAATGTACATTACAAAATACAGAATGACTAAAATTTTATTATTTAAATCAAACTCAATGCGAATATTGATATTACGTGATGCAAAACAGTGCTTCTATTGGCAATCACGAATACAACATCCATAATTTGCCTATAGCCATAAGAGTATGCACCAAAAAACATAATCAAAACCTATATACAAAACCACCACTAAAAACGCTTCTTACCCAACAAAAATTGATAATACTTAGTGTGAGAGAAAAGTAAACAATTTTCTAAATAAAAAGAAAGAAACTTAACAGATGTAGATGACGGAATGGAAATGAAACTGGATAAAATTAGACAAAATATCACCTCGCATCTTTCAACTGTGAGTGTTAGTGGATGAAAAAGTCCTGGAATGAAGTTGAATTAAAAAATGCTTTACAGAATTGCAAATTAATAATTGACTGTGATGATGTTCAAGAGTTTCATTTCTCTAGAAAATATGAAGATAACAAATCGTCAGAAATCGTATTTGCTTTCAATTTGGTCCTTAAATGTACATCTTTTTTCTGGTTTCCGTTATCCTAAATTTATGACATTTTTAAATAATTGTGAAACGCTTTTGTTGTGTTATGCCATGATATAAAAACAAAGCTTAATAGGTATGTCAAGAAACAAGCAAGAATCTCTCGCAAAATGTACGCCGCTGCGAATTATTTTATACTATTTTGGGGCCAGAAATTAAGCCTGTGGGTAATACGTCACTACAGATTAAAAGCAGGAAATTGTACATTAATTATATAATTTATTGAATACATTTGTATGTGAAAATCAAGATTAATTAAAAGTAAAAAAAAATAAAAATAGTGATTCTTTTCTCATCTAAGAGCATAAATCACAAAAAAATTTTATGGACCCTTTCTAAGAATACATTTTCTAAACTCAAGCATGGCAATTGAACTTTTTGTCGTACAGCTAAATATTGAAGAGGATGTTTTCAGAGAAAACTGAACTTTACATTAATTTTCAACAAAAAATAAGGATCCAAATGAAGTTAAAACTTGCATAAGTTATTTACTGAAAATTATTTGTTGTTGTGCTACTAAAACTTAAATAATTGCTAATAAATTACTTTGATTAAAATAATCTAAAATTTAAGCAAGAAAATGAAGACAAGGCAACAACTAAAAATCAATGAACTCTTCCGTGCATTAAAGTATGAGTGCATAACATCTGATGAAAGGGAATAAATTTCAAAACTTCGATGAAGTGGCTTTAATTAGAATATCCCAAAATACATACAGCAATCTCAACGATTTATAAGCCTGAAGAGGGTATCCGGAACGAAACGCAAAAGTGGAAGGAAGCACCATGTTTTATTACCTTCCATCACCACTTTCGGCACAAACCAAACACACAACAACCCTTCATCAGCCGATCCGACACCTTTTCCATTACCCCCTCCCCAAGTTCTCCTTCTCAACACGAAGTCGAGGGGGTTGAGGGGAGGGGGTGGACGGGATGCTTCAAAGGTGTGCTGCAGGAAAAACTGCTTCTGAGAAGCACCACCAAGTTGTTGATTCAAAATGCCGGAAATTTCGTCGAACTCGCCAAATTCCGCACATCGATTGGCAGAGTGGGGAGCACGCCTCATTGCGCCCCATACGCCCCTGAGAAGCCCCTGCGGCTCTTTCTTTCCCGGAAATGGGACCGAAAATAAGGGATAAGACGGTGGCTTTCCCGGAAAAAGTTCGATTGGCCGGAGCCCTGTTTACCAGAAACATCGATTGCTTCCAGGTTTTTGTTTCTCCAACTCCTTGTTCGAAAGTGCAGATGTAAGAGTTTATAAATGAAAAGGTGCATCTTCCGTGAATAAGACTATTATATTCCATGAAATATTCCAGATTAAATATTAACGATTTCCATGCATTGTTACATGCCTACACACATGCTTACTGCATAGTGGTTATATCAGTTTATAACGAAAGTTCTATCCATTTTTTTTTTGTAGGATTAAGACAGATAATCAAAAGTTGTCTCGGTATTACCATTTGATACACCATTACAATAAATTTTAACCCAAACAGTAGGTTAGCCTATTCAACAGCCTCGAACAGCCTACATCCATAGAAGATTCTTTTGAATATATTCGTATAGTGATATATGAAAAGATTTTCATGTTAATAGTTTAGATGACTAAAAAAAAAATAACCATTGAAGTTTACTCGTAGCAGCTAAAATGCTTAAAAACATTTTTGTATAGAGAAAGGCGTTCGCTGGTAAACAGAAAAGAGTGATCCTGTAGCATGATAATGCGACATCTTACATTGCAAGTCCCTAGAATTAAAATTGGCAATTCCTCTAGATGTATGTAAAGCAAAATTCCTCTACATAATTAAAAATGGTCTCTGTATTATCATATGATACATCATTGATCCTCTATAATAAATTTTAGCCCAAAAGACAGTAAGTTAGCCTATACAACAACTTCGAAGGAATTTGCATACCTAGAAGATTCTTTTGAATGTATGGTGAAATATGAAAAGAATTATTTATTATGAACTTTTAGATGACAATAAAAAAAATAATCACTGAAGTTTACTCTTAGCAGCTAAGACGCTTAAAAGCATTTTTACATAGAAAAAGGCGTTCATTGGTAAATAGAAAAAGAGTGATTCTATATCATGATAATGCTAAATCTTACACTGCAGGAGACTCATAAAAGAGTTTTGTCTGAACATTATCCTTCCTCCACCATATTTTTTTGACCTTGTTCCAACTGATTATCAACTTTTAAGAGCTTACAGAATCATTTTCAAGACTTAAGTTGACATCAAGAGAAGAGGTTGAAATGAAGTTAGATTTTTTAAAGGCAAAATTAATTAAATTTTATAAAAGAAGATGTCATTGAAAAAAAAAAGCATTCTGATTATATCGATAGTTGAATAAATATATTTTTGGCTGGTTGGTTTGTCGCTCTACTGTCACTTTTTGCCCACGTTAGGCTGATTAGACCGGGATCTATACTTTAACGTAGATTCCGAACCACTCACAAACATGTATGCCACAGCCAGAAAACGAACCTGAAATCAGTGAGCTAGCCAATTGGCCATCAAGCCGTCTATAATTTTGGTTGAGGTTTCAGTCTCGGAAAATGGACAAAACTTTCGTTATAGCCAGATGTATTCATGATGCAATAAAAATGTAGGAACTCATGCAGCAATTCATGGAATAAGAGCGATTCTCAGTGTGTTAGGCTGATAGACTCGTAATTCAGTGGTAACATGCGTATTTAGTGTGCTGGAGAGCTGAGGTTCGAATCCGCTGGAGTCATTGCTATAGTTACTGGTTTCAGAAACGAAGAGACTCGATGGCGATTGTGACAATGTGTGTAAAGCATTTCGCATCGATCGTTAGGTTGCCTGTTTTTCTCTCATACGACACACAAATTTTCGTTCTTCCTCGAAGTCTGTAATAATTTGTGGTTCTATTACTTCAGTATGTCAAATCTGTTTGGTGTTAAAAGACATTGCAGAACTAGAACAGCTTCACAGTATGATTTTTATATGATAATGATAAATGTGAAAGAAAAATCACTGTGAAAAACAGTAATGATGCAATCAAATTTTTAATAACGATTACAAAGCAATTCGTACTTATTAAACGGACTTCCATTCAGAAAAGTGATAAAATCGCGAACAACCTTTACACCATTTTAGTCAGTGTACAATGAACCAAAAATTTTTAGTTCTTAGAAAAGCGAATTTTGACTTATTTTTCAGATTTTTTTATACATTTTTTTTTATTGGAGTGCTGAAAGAAATTTTATGGAATTGAAAAAAATAAACTTCCTTATTTTTCACTTTTCGCTTTTTAAAATTTTTAATGTACTTAAATAATAATTTAAATTAATTTAATATAATTTGATTAAATAATTCTGTAAATATCTCCCGTTAATATTTTCAGAAATCTTTTATTTGTATTGATCAAATTGATTTTTGAAATTTAATTGTTCACTTAAAACATCGGGATATTTTATCACGGTGGCAATAAAATCATAGTCACGTAATTTTTTAACTATTTTTATGCAGGATTTTAATAATTTATTTCATCATTTTTGCATAATTTAAGCAATTCTCAGATGGATTTACTCATCTGAAATTGTAAAAATGCAAAAAAAAAAAAAAAAAAAAAAAAAAAAGTACGAATTAATTTTCATTAATATTAATGGTATATTTGAAGATAAGATGTTAAACAAAGGTAGATTTGTCACATTTTTTTTCAGGACTAACTTATCTAAACCTTAAAAGGCAATTACATTATTTTTGCCATAAAAGAATTCGAAGAATTCGATTCATTTTAAGATAAATCTAACCTTATTTAATCTTACCATTTTAAGATAATCAATAGAATTCTATCAGAAAAATGTATTTCACCCCATTTATTACAGCTAGAATTTACAAATTGATAAAAGACATATTTTAGAAAGATGAATTGTAGTAAAAACTGAAGTAAGAAATAAAAATAGTTAATTTGTATATAATAACAATAAAATAAATTATTTTTGAAAAGAATTTGAGAAACAATGAGAGATTTATATTACATTTTTTTTTCTTTAGAATATTTAACCAATGTCTTCCATATTTAAATTTTTTTTATCACAGAATTTGCTGTAATTTATTTTATTCAATATTTTCCCTTTATCTAAAAATAATTTATAAAACAAATTCACATTTCGAAAAAATATAAAGAGAAGGAATTCCTGAATATATGAAAATTTTTTTTTCTTTTGCTATTTATCAAAGCTCACGTGTGTTAAAATTTTTGCAGATTTATTATTTTCTAATTTTGCTGTTAATATAAAACAAATAACTAAAAAAATTAAATCATTTTATTCTTCCCCACAAATTTTTTTTATTTCAGTAGATTTAATTATTTAATGTGCACAATGCAACATTTTATTTTCAATGGATTTTAAAAGTCTCCTACAAAAAAAAAGTTTTGTTTATAATTTAAAGTGACGTAAAAAGGCATTTGTTACCCCAAACCAAAAACAAATCTAGTAAAAAGAAGAAATTTAATTGAATAAACATTTTCTTGCATTTAATGCAACAAACAGTATGACTACGATATCAATTTTCAACACAAACAAACTAATTATTATAATATATGGCAATAAAATTTTTCTTTCTTGTACATGATTTTATAAAACACCATACCCTTGTGTTATTCCAAATTAATTATTATTTATTTTATCATGTAAAATATAAAATTCTAAAACCATTAAAACCATTCAATCAATTCTCTTCTTGGTTTACGAATCTGATATTTTTCGTTAATTTAAACAAAAATATGAACTTTCATTTTATTAACTATTACATTCATATTAGCTATTATTTAGAAATAGTTAATATTTATATAATAGAAAAATATTAACTTTTATTTAGCTAAATTATTGAGAAAGTGTAATATTACTTAGAAATATTACAAATCAGTTTTAAACAAGATACTAGAATAAAAAATTATCTTGTTCTTAGTTTACGAATTTAGTACACCCCTGTCCATAAATTAAGGATAATTCAGAATCACACAGAAATTGAACTCTAAAATAAAAATTTCACCTGTAGAATTATCACACACATCTTGAAGAAGAATATGCAAATTACAGGAAACCACCAGATGGCGCGGATAGTACGTCACAATGGCGAGAGTGTAAGAGAGGGATATATAAGGAATGGTGGCAAAGAAGTAAAATTGTTCACAAGCGCTTTAAAAAGTCTTTCAGTGCAATAATCGCATAGTTATGGCACAAAAGAAGCATTTGGATGATTTTTTACGTGGTAGAATTATCGGACGACTGGAATGTGGACGTACCCAGCTGGAAGTATCCGAGGAACTTGGAATCGCCCAGAGTGTCATCTCCAGGCTTTGGCAACGATTCCAAGATGGTGGTAATGTGAGTAGATGTTACAGCATAGGTCACCCCCGAGTTACAACGCCGAATGAGGACCGGTATTTAGCAATTACTGCCAAAAGAAACAGACGGAGCACAGCATCAGACCTGTCTCGTCAGCTCTCTTCAGCTACCAATACGACAGTTTCAAGGCAGACCGTGTACAGACGCTTAGGGCTCATTGGTCTATATGCTCGTAGGCCTGTCAGATGTGTTCCACTTACCGCAACTCACTGTCGCCTGCGATTAACCTAGAGTAGAGAGCATACATTGTGGACACCGCAACAGTGGTCTGGTGTGATGTTTTCCGACGAGTCCAGGTTTAGTTTGCAGTCTGATTCTCGCCGGACTTTCATATGGAGAGCGCCAGGTACCCGTTACCACCAAGAGAACACCATTGAACGACACCGTTACGATGGTGCAGGATGGCTCGTTTGGGGAGGAATTATTCTTGGTTCCAGAACCGACCTGCATGTTCAGAGTGTAACGATGACAGGCCACATCTATCGGGATGTCATTCTGGATCAGCATGTACGTTTGTTTCGGGGGCGCCATGGGTGCTGAATTTCTGTTTATGGAGGACAACGCCCGTCCTCGCCGTGCAAACATTGTAGACGAATGCCTTCAATTGGAGGATATCACCCGTATGGATTGGCCGGCATACTCACCTGACTTGAATCCATTAGAGCATGTGTGGGATATGCTTGGCCGACAAATTCTAGCCCGTCAACCCCCTCCCACCTGTCAACCGGAACTTCGGAGGGCATTGCTTGATGAGTGGTGTAATATTCCCCAAGATCAGATTGATAATTTGATACTCAGCATGCCTAGGCGTTGTAAGGCCTGTATTGCATCGTCCGGGAGATATACTCCATATTAACCATCATACTAACCATGCTATACTGTTTTTTGTAAATAGGTTCTTTTTTGAAATTTGCTCCAGGGTGTAAAAGTCGCAATTTTTATTAATTATGTCAAACATATAGCATCTTTTTGCTCTTTACCTTTTGTTTAATAAATAGACTTTACAAATAAGTCAAATTTGTTTTGCTTCTGCCTCTTTCTTTGCCTGAATTTCATTATCCTTAATTTATGGACAGGAGTGTATTTCTCATCTATTCAACGAAAATGTTTCTTATGTCAGATAACCCTAGTCGACAAAAAATGGCATGTAGAGTGACAAACCAAACCAAATGTTATGACAGATAGAATAAGTTTTTTTTTATTTTAAAATTGCTGTCGTTTAAATACTTGAACTTTTGTTTAATACTTGACGTAACACATAATGTTTTTACAACAAAGGAAATCACGTGAAATGACTTTTCCGTCAGTGGATAACAACTCAATCTAAGCATTATCTGTTAAAAAAACATTTTTGAAGGAATATTACAAGTCAGTCTTAAAATTAAAAAAATATCTTGTTCTTAGTTTACGAATCCAGTATTTCTAATTCATTCAAAGGAAATGTTGAAAAATGACACATAGATAGATGTGCAAAAAATGGCCGTAGAGTGACAAACCAAAACAAACCATATGACAGATGAAATAAGTCTTTATTTTAAAATTGTTGTTGTTTTAATACTTCAACTTTTGTTTTAATACTTGATGTAATATATAATGTTTTTTTGCAACAAAGAAAATCACGTGAAACAGCTTTCTCTTCAATGGATAACAACTCAATCTAAGCATCATATTTTCTTTAAAAAAAAACTTAATCTTTTTAAAAAGAATTTTACACATCCCATTCATAACAAACTCCACTTCTTAGGACAAAAGTAGAACAAGAAAAATAATGTATCCAGTTTTTTTATTTTTTAAAATTCTGTTCATGTCTGTTACTCCACAATGCTCTACGTTGTATGTTTGTGGGAAAATTTTTTTTTTCTCCCGATGTATAAAAGATAAATCTTAACCCTTATCTTAAAAAGAAAAAGAAAAAAAAAAAAAAAAACCCCAATCTTAATTTACGGTACATGACACTTCCATTCATACAAGAGACTATTTCTTACGACGAACGTAAAAAGCAAAACAATTCCCCAACAAATCAAATCCACTACAATGCACAAATTAATATTCCTCACTCGTTTTCCATTGGTGCACGGTCGAAAGTAAACAGACGGTGGCTCGAGTACCTGTCGAGCGGGTCGCGCTAGAGCCTTGGGGCAGACCGGGCGTTTGTGAATGGGAAAGGGGCCAAAAGCCTCGGGGCGCTACTTCCGCTCGGCGTTGCGTGATCTCACAGGTGTGGGGTCCTTCGATGGCTTCCGAGTCGCCGCCGCCCTTGAAAGGGGAGAGCCACTTGATGGACACGACGCCTTCTCACCCCCTGTTCGTGAGAAAATCGCGCCCAGGGAGGAAAGGGGGAAATCTAGAGAATGTGGTAGAATAGATTTGAATTTCCCAGTTTCGATACCAGATATTGAACCGTTTTGATAAAATGCTTTTGTATCTGATATAAACACTAATTCATGAATGAAGTATGTTTCAGATTGAGTTAGGTGTTAGTAGAAACTACGGCATAGTAAGATAGTCTAAAATCTAAAATAGAGATCTAGAGAACTGTGTGTAGAATTGATTTGAACTACTATATTGAACCGTTTTGATAAAATGTCTTTTGTATCTGATGTAAACGCTAATTCAGAAATCGAGTATGTGTTAGATGCTAGCAGAAACTACGGCTTAATAAGGCAGTCTAAAATCTAAAATTTGTATTAAAAATCCACAAATGATGTTATTGTCACTAACATTGCTATAGTATAAGCAAGATGAACTCACAAAAAATCCTCGTTCGACCATTTTATTATCTTTTACAATGTAAGATTGCATGATTTTCATATATGATAATACATCTGGCAAATAATGTCTATTTAGCTTCGGGTCTAAATGAGTATTAACGGAATCGTGTTTTCTTTAAATAATTTTTTAAAAAAGCAACAAAAAATGTAAGGCAACTTTAGTAATTAGATGATAACTTATGATTGGATAGATGATTGTATAACTGAAAATTCATGTTTATCTGTTTTTCTACCGAAATGAGAAAAAAAATCTCGTCTAAATTACACAAATTTGTATTTAGGTATAAATTGAACGTATCTAAATAGTCTAAAATTTCAATATGTCTTTTGAAATCAAGTAATAAAAGATTGATTTCGAAAAACATATCGAAATTTTGAAAACGATATCATGATTGTTTATTACGATATATTGATAAGCTTTCAGAAATCGATTTTTGAAAATATATGAATTGTAAATAAAGAAAAAAGAATGACGAAATTGAAAAATCTTATAAAATTCAGATACCTTTCATATAAAAGATAACATTAAAACATTATGATGCATAATGTTTTAATAAAAATGCTTTCTGGATCTTTCTAGATCTTTTTCTCCAGATTTTTAATAGAATTTAGTAAGGATTAACTAGAATAACTTTTGCAAATATTAATTTTTTGATTTAATCAGTTAATGAAGCAAAGATAATAAGTTATATATACTTCAATTTTAATAAAAATCTTACTATACAATTAAAAAAAAAAAAGAATGACAAAGAAACATTGCATTTCAACTACTCTTATGTTTATAACAATCTATTTTTTATCTAATTCCTGAATCTGGATATTCTAAATTTGGATTACATTTAATTAATATAGTACTCAAATTTAAACAACAGTTAACATACTAATTTTCCTTTAAAAAAATTTTATTTGTAATATTTGGATAGAAGATGTTATTATGTTATTTATTGAAATAGCGCAGTATTATTTTCTGTCTTCTAGTTTGTAATAAATTGGAAAATAATGAATAAAATATCTTTGATATTCGGTTGTTTGTTTTTCTCGCTGGACAAGAACATGTCCCTTGATTTCTTAATTATAAATAGATAGAGATCATAAAAAGATTAAGTATCTAGATGATAAGTATGTATGCCTGGATAGGTTTATTAATTATAGATTAAATAATCAGTATTAAAATGAATAAGCTATCCATATCAATCAACAGTAGGTAAAAAGATGGCTTTGGATCATTTTATAATTTAATTTAGATTAGAAATGATAAAAAAATATTGGTAAATTATGAATCCTATTCAATATGTGTAATATACATACAGAAATAAAATTCAATAATAAATAATAAAATCACGTTAAAATTTTTCAAATTTGAAGTCCTATTTGTTTACCTTTCCATGTAATAGAAGCAAAAAATTAATAGTTGAAACTTTGGAATATGTAGAAGGATATTTAACCAATAAATTTAATTATAAAAAAATATATTTTAAATAAGGAAATTTATATATACAGCCTTGGAGATTTCTAACTTATTCAAATTACGATGAAGGCAATAAAAAAGATATAAAAAAGGCAGAGATACATAAAATAAATATTTATCCATAAACGTAACGAAGATAATAACAACCTTCAAAATAAGGTATCTTCTTTTGTAATTAAAACTCTAACATGTAGCAAGTATCCATCTTCTCAACTTATTTCATCTTAGCGAAATGAGTTTTTATAATACGTTGCCAAATTAAAAAAAAAAAAAAATTTATCTTAAGAACAATTCTTGGAAACATTCTATTTTTTTTTAATGCAGCTATTATCTTCATCGGTACAAGATGAACGAAGCGTGCTTAGTTACAAAACAAATATCGAACATTTTTTCCCTCTTAATTCTAAAAATCCTTCTTATCGCTATTAACAACAGAAAATAATAATAATAAAAAAAAAGAACTTTGTTGTAAAAAAAAAGAACAGCATCTCAATCGAACTCTGCCTCCCTCCTCCTATCACCTGATACATCAATTTCTTTATTAAGCACGGTTTACTGGCTGAGCCTCATTCTTTTTTTTTTTTATGTATCGTTTGGCGTCTTTACATCCGTTGCCACTGGCTACAACCGAAATAATAATGAAGAAAAGAATGAGTATCTGCATATTCTTTGAGACGCTGCGTGACCAGCTATGAATGAGAGAAAAGGCTAAAGTGTTGTCAAGTGAAACAAAAAAAAAAAAAAAAAAAAATATCAGTTAGTTTACTACGATCTGGTTCACCGGAAGTCAGATGCCATCAAAAGTTCATTGATTTCTTTTAGGAAACGTTCTATGAAGGTAATATTTTTACGAAGTTTATCGACATTGAGAAATCAAAATTCAAAAAAAAAAAATTAATAAATCTATAAGTTACTTAATGTACTTATTACTGTTGATTTCCACAGTATTAAATAATAATAAAACATTTATTGTGGCTCATATATGTAAGAAGGAAATTTTAAAATTTGATTTTGATGGCATGAAATTTTAAAATTTAATGCTTGATATTTTGATGGCATGAAATTTTAAAATTTAATGCTTGAGATTTTGATGGCATTTAATGTAAGAATATTTGAATTAATTCTTAAAATCACTTTTATTTATTTTTTTCTACTTGATAGAAATTGGATTCCAATTTTTGAATTCACTATAATTTCTTGTGAAATTTTTTATTCTAAAAGCAAACTTTGTAATAATAAAAAGCCCAAATTTACAGCCAGTTATAAATAAGAATATGTTTCTTTTTTTTTTTTTTCAATACTTGTTTATAATCTTTTACATAAAAATAATCGGAAAAAATATTAGAAACTTTTTAAAATCTATTTAAAAATTTAATTAATTAAAGTCCATAAAAATATGAACAATTTTATGGAAGCTTGATGGAATTTTTTAAAACCTTTTGTTTGATCTTATTTTTTTTAAATAGTATTATCGTTATACAATAACAATTAAAACTATTAATGTATCGTTGTAATAGTGCATCTAAAACAGTTCTGTTATTAACGCAAAATTATGTTAGAATAGTGAATGAGTAATTATAATAACCAAAGGTTAATTATAAAATGATAATTAAGTTTAATTAGAATTTGATAGCTAATGTGTAATTGCAATTGGTAGCCAAAGTGTATCGTACAGAAAAGCAAGTTAACCTAACTTTAAATCAATTATTATACGTGCATTTAATGTGAAGGAGAACCCAAGTTCGAATCTGATGGTGGCATGCGTTGGAGTCATTACTTTCTGAAAAGAGATGATGACGATTAAGATAAAATGTTTAAGAGTTTCATATTGTAATCGAGGCTAACTGATACAATGTAATTACCTCTAAAAGATATTCGGAAGGATTAATTTACTATCCTCTACGTGGACTTCCTTTTCTGTTTATGAAATACATTAGAGTAGACATAATGATAAAATTATTTATAAAAAAGAAAGATGTCATGGTTCCCCGCTCTACTTTTTAACGCAGTGATTCTTAAAATTTTTCACTCGTTTTTTTTTTTTATGTGCAATTGTGCTACTCTTAGTCAACTTATTTTCCACTATCCTTAAATTAAACTAAAATTAATTATACATTTTTGGTTATACATTTTGGGGCTCGAGTTCCACACTTAAGTATACCACAAAATCCACAGACAAACGAGGAATGGTTTGGTTTGTCGCTCTAGTGTCATCTTGTGCACACGAGGGCTAAACAGACCTGGATCTGCAGTTTTAAATGGATTCCGAACTACTCACAAACATCCATGTGACAGACGAGGAAGAGTGGCCTTTAGGAGTAGCTTTCAGGCAGCTTGATGGTTGGACTTTTTAAACACGCTGACACAATAATCATGGAGTCTTCTCGTTTCTGAAAACAATAACTGCAATATTGGACAAAAAAAAAGCGGATTTAAACGCGAGTCCACCTACACGCTAACAGCAAACGTTACTACTAGTCAAAAGTCGAGCTAGTGATAGATCTGATATACTTTTAGCCTGTTAAATATTAGCAATACATAACTATTAAAGAGTTTTGAATGTTAGATTAAAAAATTAATTCTATTATTTACAGAAAGAATTAAATGAATGAATG
>BPLR01021061.1:0-30028 GCA_021605095.1 Caerostris extrusa
AATATCGTATTGCTTACACAGTCTTAGGACTTTGACGCTACATGAGAAAAAGAAATAAAATTTAATCATTTAATAAAATCATCTGTATATGAAAACAAATCCCATATAAATAATTATCTAATTAAAATATATTTTTTGAAAAAAAAAGCAAATAACTCAACGAATTAAATCATTACAATAAGACTCAAACTAATAATTTTGAATAAAATAAAAGTTAATTATGGAATTTAAACAAAAATAAACGAAATTAGTTTCATTTTAAATGCACGAGTTCTTGCAAAACAGCAACTTTTATCATTAGCACAGATGAAAAGAACAGCACATGAAGGCCTTAATTTTCATATCAGGTTTAAGAGTTATAATGCGAGAAATTTTTAACAACAAAATAAAATATTTGGTTTAAAAATCAGAATGGACTCAATACTGAAAATTATTCTACTAGACAAACATTTTAAAATTTGTTATATTTTAATTTTTGACATCAATTTATAAATAAAAATCTTTATATTAAGGAAAGTAATCTCTACAACATGTAGAGCTTTATTTAATATAAATAAGTTTTTATTCCCACCCCTTGAAGTTTCCCATTATCTAACTGATATAAGTCAAAAATTGATTGTACTTTGTATATTAATAAATATTATGATTCAATTATTTTCTCCATATCAGTTGTAATTAAAATAAAGAAATTCAACTAGATTTTTTTCATCATCTAACTATAGTCTTTTTCTTACTTTCTACTTCATGGAATTAAGACAAAACATGGTTTAAATTGCTTTGATATTAAAAAAGCATTCAAAATAAATTTTAGTAATTATTAACAAAGCGATATATAACATAAGTGCATGATAAATTTTGTTTTAATATAATTGTAAATGAAATACTATATGCATGAGTTGACAAATTGCGAACATTATAAATGCACTGTGTTTTAATATAGTATTTGTAGAATATTTTATATTAAATTATTCTATTATTTAAGTATCACCAAATGTCTAAAACAGAGAAAGGAGTATCACTTTTATTTAAACACTTTCTTGTATGGTGACAAACACAAACCAGTACTAAACTAAATATTCAGCTCTTTCAAATTTTTTTTACCAAAACATATTTAAAAACATGCTAATTTCTATATTTTAAGGAAATCAGTCAAAGACTGCAAAAAATATTTCATCCTCAATTTATATTCAAATGGTGCACATTTCTCTAACATTTATTAAATTTTAATAACAAATTAGAATCTTTTACACTAAACTAATTACATTGTTATAAATTTATCTTCCATCATATATTATGGTCAATGAGTTTATATGAAAATTACTAAATGAGAGACTTTTCTTATTTTTGATGTATAAAACAAACTTGAATTTTGAAATCGTTCACCTGTAATTTTAAGTTTTATTTTTTGATAAACATTTTCATTTATTTCAGTGCAGATGATAATGAGATTTAAACAGTGCATAAAAAAAAAGTATTTTATATTTTATTTAACTAAATTCTTTTGTTTTCTAATTTTGGCAATAGCTTCAATTTAATTTATTAAATATGAATAAAAATTAATTAATTTTGAGCTAAATTTTTTTTGAAAACGCATAAGATTAAAATAAATTACAAGATTTGATATTATCAAATAAAGAATGTGCAACAAAGTTTATTTAAAAGCAGGTATTATCCATATTAAAAGAATCTATTCATTTAGGACAGTTGATGGTGTTGAATAAAATGCATTAACAAAATGAAACTGTATTTTACTGTTAATGAAAAGGAAACTGTAAAGAACAATCAGAAAAAAAAAAAATATATATTTACATAATAGAATTGGTTTGAAAGTTTTTTTTTCAGATTGCTTTTATTTATATCTGGAGTTAAAAGCCATGCTTAATTGAAATGTATCAATAGCAATAAAATCCTTCAATCACTGTTGATTGGCATTGGCATCTACTTCAAATGCAACAGAAATATATATCATATATTACATTTATCTATTTATGAAAATCAGGAGATCAAATAAAATGTGCAAGGAATCAACAAAAGTTTATTTGCTTACAAGGTAATGTAGGAAGTGTTCTCACACAGAGTGGATATTGAATAGAAATTTGCCATGAAACAGGAGTGTTTCTTAAAAGGTGAGTTGGACCAATCTGCAAAGAAAATCTTGATTGATGTAATACAAAAACATTAACCCACTCTGATTGTTGGAAGGCTTTTAAAATGAACAAATTAAAAGGCTTACAGTGCAAAGAAAATTTAAAAAGTAAACCCTGAAATTATACTTCAAAAGCAAGTACCATACACAAATTGTATACAGGTTATGGAGAAGTGCAAACTCATATAAACATCAAGTTTTTTCCCCAGACAACACCAAATGTGTGACAGTTAGTCCTTCCGAAAAACACCATTCCCTCCATTTCATTTACCCTTCGACACATATATACGTTCGTGACATATATGGCTTGAACATGAGGTTTCAGATGTATGTAAAACAAAATTTGTGAAGGATTTCAATATTTTTTAATAAGAATAAATGTTATTCTTAAAGTGTGAAATAAACTAAATAAAGAATTCAAACTATCATGACATTGATTGAGAGGAAAAAGCGCTACAGATTTTTCACTTTTAAGGAAATCATAAAGGCAAGAAGTTTGAAAACCATTGACAAACATCATTGATAAAACGAATTTATCCACCTTACAATAACCAATACTATCCACCTTGAAAGAAAACTTGAGAATTTACAAATACTACATATTTTTGTATCGTTTGAATACTGGCTAGTCAAATGAAATTTTCATATTTTGAAACAATAAGAATATTTTCAATTAAAAAAAATTTACGTTTTTATAAATTGATTTTTTATTTTATTAATATATTTATGCATTTTTAGATGTTTCGATGAAAACTTTCTGAATATGAAAGAAATTTTTTAAATTACAAAATACCATGTAATTAGTTTTGAATTATATCTCTGAAAATAAATTTCATCATAGCTCCATATAAAGAAAAACTCTTAAAAATATGGAAAAAATAGTTTTTATTTAATAATAGTATTATTTAATATGCATGGATAAAAGTACCATATCAAGGAAACCTTTGTTGAAATTCTGTTAATAAACCTTTGTTGATATTCTGTTAATGCTTAAATACTTAAATCGAAAAAAAATTATTGATTTCATGTGAATTATTTATGTCCTCGTTAATTCATTAGAAATAATAAACATGTTTCGAATGTGTAAACTCTAAGAACAAGACAAAATTACATTTTCTTAAGCTTTTCTCAAATGCTTCAATTTGTTTTTATGTTTAAAATAATGCGCGATTATCTGTATCAAAGTCCTTTGACATGAATTTGATATCCACATCATTAACTCTTTCGGATATTTTTTATTATTCAGAGCATTTTATAATATGAGAATCTCAGCCAAGCCTGATCTTTAAACATCGAAAACAGGACTATCTAAACTGGTGGCCAGTGTTGTTATGAATATGGTCCAAAATAAGATATAAACTGTTTTAAGACATCGAGAATTTTTGTATTTATTTTTTACTTTTATTTTTTTGAAAGTCCTGTGACTTTGTAAAACTTTTGTTTCAAGAATTATCACTAAATGATACATGTATAATCTCATTAAAAAAAAAAAAAAAAAAAAGGTCTCAAATGGCCAGTGTTTGCGTTAGTACATTTTTTGCAGTACAACTTAGTCGAAAATCATTGCAATACAACACATGTACTATTCTGGTCAGTTTAAAATTGCTATATAACACATGTGTTTGAGCTAGATTATTATCAATATTTCATCTGTTACCTCTCTTGTTATTCCACTTTTATTAGACATGAAAAACAAATTTGTTTTATATTTATGTTAAAAATACACACAAAAAGAAATGAAGATGAAAAAATCATAATTAGAATGTCTTCTTAGAATAAATAAATTAAAATATAAAAAAATTCAAAATTTAAAAATCTGTAAACAATGAAAAAGTGAAAATACTTAGTTTTGCCAGATATAAAAATGAGGTTAAATGCAATGGGAATTTTGAAAAATGTTTAATACAAAAGTCAAGCTTTGAAATTAAATTTAAATATAACATATAAACTAATCTCTTATGTGAAAGGGGGCGTTATTAAATTATTTATTTTTTCTATCATTTTTGACTTGCATTGTTAAAAATAAGGCATTTATATTCTTTCTATAAAAAAATATCTTACCGAGCTACCAAAAGTAATTTGATGAAAAGTAGAATTGTAAAGCATAAATCCTGCTTTTGGAACTTAAGAAAAATACTGACCCTCAAATTTCAAAATAGTTACCTTGAACTCCACCGAAAACTTCAAATTCCACATGTACCCAAAACTGGACCACCGTTTCTTTGTTGTTGGGACTGCAGAGATGTCATTTTGTTTCGTGGCTACCTGGAACTCGAATGTGAAAAAGAACTGTAGTAGAAGACGGACTTTGTCGACTATGTTAAAAATAAACAGATGAATTTGCTATCGCAGCATTGAGTGCGATCTAGGTCACGATCCTTTCTAATGAAAAGAAATTTCGTTTGACTTCCTCAGATGATCTTCCTCAGTTTTATCTCGTTTAATTGGCGACATTTTAAGGCCGAAAAAAATATTAAAAAGAGAGGTAGTTTAAAAACGATACTTGAAATATTTTCGAAACATTGGGCAGAAAAAGTTCTTGTTATCTATTTAGTGAACTTAAAGATTCATTGGCATGTATTCAGCGCTGGATTTAGATGAAAAGAAGCCCTAGGCCATTCCACTTATGAGGTCCCTTTCACCTCCCATTTTTAAGTTTGTAAATTACATGAGAGATAATAAATATATCATTACTGTGGTATATATCAATATGTTAAATGAAACATGTTGTGACTGGTACTAATCTTTATAAAAAAATGTGGCACAGATAATAAATAAAAAAAAAAAAAGTCGGGAACACTTATTTGGACATTTATTTTGAGCACCATATATAGTACTTGTAACAATAACTAATCAAACATAACACACAACTTTTACAAAGAAACAAAATTCAAATAATAAAAATCTTTGACTACGAAAATAAAATATGCAATAAAAATTATCATATTTTCTATCAAATTAAATAAAATTTATTCAATACATTGAAGATTAAAGTAAATTCAATTCAGATAAATTTATTTCATAATAATTCGCATTTAAAGTTTAAGTATGAATTTTAAGTTTTAAACTAAACCAAAAATGGAGCTTTATTCAAACAAAATCCAGATTACAAAAAAAAAATATCATATTAAATTTTATGTTAATAGTTATTTTATTTAATAGTGTATTTCTAATTTTGCTAACGATTTGAATGTAGGCCCACTTGATCTTGAGCCCTTACTAGGCCTAGTAAGCCTATAGGAAAATCCGGCCCTGCATGTATTGCATTGTATTGTAATGTATCGACATTTGATGCTTTGAATAATATTATATGTAGATTTTTGCAATCACATACAGTTTATTTTTAATTGTTCACCCTATTTTTAACGCTTCTGTAAAACTTAAAATAAAGAAATAGAGATTGTTGAAAACATATATAAATGGAAAATTGTCAGTAGATGCAAATTTATAGCTGCCAACACTCTTCAAAAGTTGTACGTTTTTATGATACTAATTTTTAACAAAATAAGTACGATGAACTATGGAATTCAATAAATAAATATAATAACGTAATGTTTATAATCGATGGATTATAACTTGAAAAAATTAGAACTTAATCATCATAATATTAAAAAATTTAACATGATATCATGGAAAACAAGAGAACAAGCGCGAATCGCATGCAGATTATACCAAATCAGTATTATTTTACCACCGAAAATTACAACTGTCGATTATGCTCCGTTGCTGATTTAGAGATAAGAAATTATTGTGGTATTCTTTTGTATTCTTTTCCTCCAGACACCTCCTATTACCATGTTACATGATTGATATGCTACCAAAATTGTATATAAATTATATTCGTGTAAAAAAAAAAATCATCTTAATTTGTATAATTATCTTCGGTTAATAAAATGGAAGTTTGAAAATTAAATTCATTTTACTAGTAGTATCATTATATATTTACTGGGAAAATATTTATTATTTCTGCAAAATTTTCAGAATTTTCTTGAATTGCAAATTTTTTTTTACCTAACTTGTGGCTTGGTTTAGTTGCATAAAAGTGAATAAGAATCGCATAAAAATTATCTTTAAAAGAAAAAAAAACTTCAATTACAAATTTGTTTTAAAAATGTGCACAAAAGGTACTTATGCAATGGTTTCCAAACATTAGGTAAAAGAAAAATTCAAAAGTCATAAAAATTGTGATCGCGAAACTTTGTAAATCCTGAAAGGTTACTGGGATTAAATGCAGCAATACGTTTCCTAAAGCAGGGGTGGCCAACCCAAATTATCTTGTGGACCACTTTGGAAATTAGTCATAACTCGTCTTTAGTCATAACTTAGTTACCTCGCATATAAAATTATATATCCCCATATTAGATTTAGACCCACTATAGACATTTTTGGAGTGAAAAATTTAAACATAATGAGTTATTACTTTTGTGTTTACTATTATTCTTACACATAAACATAGATAATATAATAATAATGATACTAAACGCACATTGTAAAGAAATATATAACACTAAAAATGAAATATAAAATATATATAAACATAAACGAAATAAAAAAAAAATGAAACCATTAAAAAATATTTATTTTATAGTGAGTTATTTGCTTCGCCACTCTTTCCCTTAGTTTTTGCAAATCGATCTCAATTTGGATGTTTGCACATTGTAATTGGTGTTGCAGGTTAGCGTCCGTTATGTTTGAGCGTGTTTTAAGTTTGGTCAATTTCATTTTAGAAAAACGTTTCGCAGGTGTAACATGAACTAAAAGTGTTAACAACTTCAACTAAGAGTCTGGTTTGTTCTGCTATCAACAATCAGCTGGGCATATCTAGAGATGGTCACTGCGTCCCTGAGGTCACTTAAAGCGAAACATACAACCTGTTATATTAGATATTCCAAGATGCGCGCTTATGTTTGTGAGTGGTTCGGAAGAGAGATTCCGAGATTCGTTCCAAGATGCGTATCATGAGTCCGCAGAATATAATATAATTATTCTGCGAACTCATAACTGTAAACTCATAAATAAAACAGGCAATATATGTCATACATTCGCAAGAATATTATTTTAAACTAATTTAATTAATTTAATTATTTTTCTCATAATTTCGACAGTTAATTTTTGAATATATGGACTTTTTTAAATACATTTGCTTTCACTACTTTGGCCATTATAAAATAAATATATTTTGTAAAAGCGTGATAATTCTCACGGGCAGAAAAAATGTTCAAGGGAGGCGTGTTGCCCTAAAGCATCTCAAACATGCTAAATTAGTCAAGTTCGGCAAAAGTATCCAAAAGCAAAATATGACCATATATCGGTGTCGTCTTTTAGCATTACCAACGTGTGTGATGAAGGAGTCATTAAGTGTGCCTGTGTCAGAGCGAACAATCGGATCAAGAATGTCGTCTCTATATAACTAAGCGAGTTAGTGTAGTCCGGTGATGGGCGAAATTTTTCGGTCGCTGGCCAAAAATCGAAAAAAAAAAAAAAAAAAAAAAAGTTTAGCGGGCCAAGATAAATCTTTCGAAAATTTTAAAAACAATATACAAGTATTACAATTTAAATATGTTAATGAGATGAATGAAATTGCGATTTCATTTTTAAAAGTTCCTTATCTTGAGGTTCGAAGTGAGATGTACTGATTCTAAGGAACGAGGCTAAATGCTCATCTGTCAGTCTACTTCTGAAATAATTCTTTCTAAGGTTCATAGTTGAAAACACTTGTTCACATATATACACTGAAGTGACAAAAGTCATGGGATACCTCTTAATAACGTGTCGGCCCTTCTTTAGCCCGGCGAAGTGCAGCAACTCGACGTGGCATGGACTCAACAAGTCGTTGGAAGTCTTCTGCAGGAATATTGAGCCATGCTGTCTCGATAGACGTCCATAATTGTGAAAGCGTTAATGGTGCAGGATTTTGGGCACGAACAGACCTCTCGATGATGTCCCATAAATGCTCGATGGGATTCATGTCGGGCGATCTAGGTGGCCAGATCATTCGTTGGAATTGTCCAGAATGTTCTTCAAACCAATCGCGAACAGTTGTGGCTCGGTGACATGGCGCATTGTCATCCATAAAATCCCATCGTTGTTTGGGTACATGAAGTCCATGAATGGCTGCAAGTGATCTCCAAGTAGCTGACCATAAGCATTTCCAGTCAATGTTCGGTCCAGTCGCACCAGAGGACCAAGTCCATGCCATGAAAAACAGCCCACACCATTACGGAGCCACCACCAGCTTGAACAGTGCCTTGCTGACAGTTTGGGTCCATGGCTTCGTGGGGTCTGCGCCACACTCGAACCCTACCATCAGCTCTTACCAACTGAAATCGTGACTCATCGGACCAGGCCACGGTTTTCCATTCATCTAGGGACCAACCGATATGCTCACGTGCCCACGAGAGTCGCTGCAAGCGATGTCGTTCTGTCAGTAAAGGCACTCGAGTCGGTCTTCTGCTGGAATAGCCCAAGAAAGCCAAATTTCTCCACACAGTTCTAACAGACATGTCCATTGTACGTCCCACATTGATTTCTGCGGTTATTTGACGCAGTGTTGCTTGTCTGTTAGAATTTACGACTCTTGCAGACGTCGCCGGTCTCGGTCGTTAAGTGCATGCGGTCGACCACTGCGCTGTCCATGGTGGGATGTTATGCCTGAAATTTCATACTCTCGGCACACTCTTGACACAGTGGATCTGGGAGTGTTGAATTCCCTAACGATTTCCGAAATGGCATGACCCATGCGTCTAGCTCCAACTAACATTCCGCGTTCAAAGTCTGTTAATTACCGTCGTGCGGTCATCATCACGTCAAAACCTCTTCACATGAATAACTTGAACAGAAATGAAAGCTCTTCGAAAGCACTGTGCATTTATACCTGTTCTACGCGATGCTACTGCCATCTGAAAATTTGCATATTGCTATCCCATGACTTTTGTCACTTCAGTGTAAGATGAAGCAAACATAGCACTGATTTTCTAGGCGAGAGATATTAAATTTGGGAAACTTACTTTCGTAATAATTTGTAAAACTCTAACTTTGGCATATTTAGAAAGAACCGCTTGAGATGATTGTTAAATGGCAACTCAATTAATTCAACCTGCAAATCTGACCTCACTGCTTCACAATTTACGTTGAAATGCATGGTAAAAATATCCAATTCTGTTTGTCGGTGCTTACTATTTCCGTCAATTTATGTTTTGTAGAACAAAAATAGAGAAAGTAAAAAGACCATCAGTCCTTTGAAAAAAGGGAGGAAAAAATGATTTTTAATTAAAGTAGAAAAGGAGATGGATATATAATATATATTTCTTTTAATTTGCCTCGGACCGGCAAATTAAAATTCTATCCGCGAGCCGGATAGAATCTTCCGGCTTGCTGTAGTTTGCCCATCCCTGAAGTAGAGGTATCGAAACTGCGTTCTCTTGTATTCTAGCTGTATGCACATTGCGATTACTAGGTAAATATTTGAGCATCAAATTTGTTTAATGTTGATAATATTCGTGAATACGTCTTGCTAAACTTACGAGCCTTGCTGTCCATATATGAAATCTATACGTAGTTGAATCTTGTATTACACTACGCAAGTCCAGTTTGAGACTCTGCAGCAAAAGGTAACTTGGAAATCATTCAAAGATTTGAAAACAAAATCCTTCGGATGATTATCAACTCACCTTGGCATTTCAGGAATCAGGATATTAGGCAATCGCTTAACCTCCCAAACATTTGCCAATTTATACTTAAAAATTTCTGCACTAATCTTAGTCACTCTCGTAATTCGGTTTATAAAATCTCTTCCCAGTTACGACATTTTTTGTTTTGTTTTTTTGTTTAAAAAAAGAAAAGGGCCATGTACTGCTCTCAACATATAATACATTGTTTTCCCCTCATTCCTTCTCCTGGAGTTCCATTACTGCAATCCCCATCTGATGGTGAAGCCTCCTATTTTTATAGTTTTTTTTCTCATTACATATAAATATTTTTATTTTTAAATACTTAACTCTTTTTTATTCTTTACCTTACTCTTATTTTATATCTATTGTCTTTCTTTTTATATTAATAATAATAATAATAATAATAATAATATATATATATATATATATATATATATATAAATAATGTATATATATATATATATATATATATATATATATATATATATATATATATAAATAATGTATATATATATATATATATATATATATATATATATATAAATAATGTATATATATATATATATATATAATATATATGTGGTATAATGTTTCAATGTGCATTGACCTAAAGCAATGCTTCTCCAAAATCAAGATAAAAGTGTGTGGTTGCTAAGCAGCCAAAATAAACCATCCAGAATTCCTGTTTTTCCTGAAATATTGAAAATATGAAATACTTTCTAGATCAACCTTGATAATTGTACACTTATCATCCTTTTTTTTTTTTTGTTATTAAAATAAATAAATATAAAATCCAAAATTCTAAAATACAAATTAAAAAACTTATGAAATTTAATGTGTAACCATACATAATTATATAGATATATTGTTATAAATGAAACTGTATATATATATATATATGGCGCTCGGTGCAACAAGTGTCGGGTTCGAGTCCCGGCAGTGCTATGAATGTTTGTAGTGGTTCGGAATCCACTTTAAACCGTAGGTCCCGGTCTAATATGAGTGTAGAGCTTTGGGCTGACATCCCTACTCCGTAAAAAGAGAAAATCTCCTGTTTCGAAATCTGCTAGTAGGCAGACGGCCTTGGCCAGCCATAGGACTGTTGCGCCACTGATGATATATTTATATATATATATATTATTTTAATTAAATTAGTGACCTGTCTCAAAGTTAAAATGAAAAACTCTCTACCATTTTGAAAAAGAGAAAATTGAAAAGAGAAAATAAATAAAAGACGAAAGGGGTAATTTTTTTTTTTTTTTTTTCCTTAAACAATATATGTAACAATATTCGCTTTCCACGAACGAAAAAGACATGTATCACTACGAGATGTAAAACGCATTCATGCGCATCTATGGTTATTTTAGCGTTAACTGTAGTTAAGACCTGTTCGCAAGACCTGAAAGAGGACATATTCTCATTTTAGCTAACTAACAGACCACCCTTGAAATAATTTAACAATTTTTAATCAGTAAAGAAATTTCTTTCTGCATAGTTAACTGCCATGCTTAGAAATTGGAAATAATTACTGTAGCTTCAAAACTAAGTTGCTTAAAATAATATTGTAAATCCAAAAAAAGGACTACTAAAGGAATATTATAAATCTAATTAATCTATAAAATCAATTTTGATTCATTTAGTTGCAAACAATTATCGTTTATTTAAATTTTATATGTTGTTTACATCTGAATTTCCATTAATTCCTTCATTTTTAAAAGAAATATACCATTTAATAATATATACAAATATTTTTGGATGATTTTTTACTTCACTTTATGGCTATTAATAGCATATTTATGAACATTCTAAAATATCCAAAATATTATTGTTTATTATTGTATTGTATTTACAAAAAAAGTTGAAATATTTAATAATATTGTAATATAGGCTTTTTTCAATAAAAAGATTGAATTCCCTGAGGCTAGAATTTATGAATAAACTCTGAATATTCTTTTGTATGAAAAGTGCAATAGCCCCGATAGGAATCTGATGCGTGCCACAAGCACAGGAGCTATTGTTAACAGTTGGGCTGAAAAGTGCGTAGGCTGACACATAAATGGCGCTACTAGTATTAAATCCATATGATTTTTAGTTAGCCCTAACCTTCAAAAGACACGTGCATAAATTTGACAGCTGTTGCACTATTAGTATGTGAGTTATAGCATTGTTAGTGAAGCAACTTTTGTTAGTTTGAAAAAATGGATAAAAAGGAATCTCGTGTGTTAATAAAGCATTGTTTTTTGTCGAAAAAAAAATACTATTGAAGCCAAGGCTTGACTTGATAAACATTATTCGGACTTTGCACCAGGAAAATCAACCGTAGAGAAGTGGTTTGCTAAATTTAAAAGAGGTGAAATGAGCACAGAGAACGATGCACGCAGTGGACGCCCCAAAGAGGCTGTTACCGACGGAAACAATGACAACCTACCCAAATGATGACGAAAATGACCGGGGTCCAGTTCCAGAGAAATCAGGGATAGGTGTCACCTGAAATCCTATCCTCAGCAAAAACGTCATAAAAGCAGAACTTTTACCCCTCCTAGGCGAAGCTCATTCATATTTGGCTATTTTTCTAAGTGGATTAGTAAATCAAAAGGAAATATTTTATTTTTGGCGAAAAAAAGTGAAATCTGCAGCTTTTGTAGTAAAGGATGAATTTTGGTGCATATTATTTCCTGCACTAATTTTTGTTCCAAAACAGCACATATATATATATATATATATATATATCCTCAGCAGCCCCTTTAATTTATTTAATAATTAAAATGGTTAAGAATAATGCAGCAATTCTGAATAAATAACTACATTACTCGTAGCTTACATATGACAAATAAATGTAATGTAAATATTTTTTTGATCCATCAACCATTTAATGTGTCTTGTAACAAAAAAAAAAAAGTGATATGAAAATAATATATACATATTTCTCCAATTAATTCATAAGCTTATCAACTACTTAAAACTATTCTGAATGTAATTTCAATGTATATTTTTTAACATTCATATTAAAAGGGGTAAGATAAACTAAATTTCTTATAAAAACCATGTACTTTTTTAAAAGAAAAGTTATGTTTAACTACTTTAGTTTCTAAGTTCCAAGTAATTAAATTTAAAACGTTCGCCTTTAAAAATTTATTTTTTTTTTATAAATGATGGATTTTGTTCTTGATGAACACATCATCCGAGATGTATTATTTTTCATAGGGATGCTCTTTTTATTACATTTGTGAAAGTAATTGAAATTTAAACAATTGAGTTGACACACTTAATGATTTGTACTTGCCTTCCTTATAGTCACATATATGTGAATTGCAATGTGTTTTAAGTATCATATTTCTTTCTGGTTTGTTCTTCTTTTACTGTTGTATAATGCACTAATAAGTGTGTATCTGTAATAATGTTTATTCAATTGTCGTTGATTTTGTTTATGCTTAATGTTCATTTTGAATGAACTGTAATCATTCAAATAAAAATATATATTTATTTATTCTAAAGTTTCTAAACCAATAGTTTAGAAGACTTAGATTGTCTTTTTTAGATTGTATGCATTTGAATGTTTATTTCTTTAATGTATTTATTATGCTATAAAATAATAATTAACTTATTTTTTTTTACATGCAAATTTCATTTTAATTTATGCATTGAAAGTATAATTTTGTTAACTAATAGATATTTTATTATAACAATATTTATGGAGATTATCTAAATTCTTGTGCATACTTTTAGATATATGATGTTGAATCAAAATATCCTCAAATTCACCTAAGATAAATTTCAGAATTTTTAATATATTATTTATAAGTAAAAGAAAGAGAAAATTGATGCACAACTCACTTGCAAATTACTTATATTTAGAATGTGCACATATTAAATTTCTAATGTAAAAGAGTATGAATGGCACTTTGTAAACATTTTAAAAAGGAATAAAAAGAAGTAATTGAGTATTTTTAAATAGGATTATTTTCCTCTGATGTTGCTTGCATGATTGAGCTTATTTTTTTGTTTTTTACACAAATGAAGTTATACTAGGGAATTCAAATTAAATAAAGGTGTTTTCATATCAATGTGTTTTTATTGATAGCAGTATATATTCTAGCTTATTACCCATAGTTTAGCAATTAAATGTGTATTTGTTTGTAATGTTAATCAGCATGTTAACATTATTGTAATATTCCAAAAATGAAATATGTTGATTTATCATCTAAATTCTTGTCATATATTATTTGGCGTTTTTGATATCATCCGCTTATCTGTAATGTTATTGTGAAAAAGATACAGTATACAAGACATTGATAGTCATTGTTGAAAACAACATTGAAAGTATACACAAGATTCATTTTCTCATAATGCTGATATATCTTAATGTGTTGATGATCAGATAAGTTTTCTAGAAAAAAATTCACATAATATTACACAAAAATGTCATATATTTTTTTTAAATGCCTTTAAATTCTTTGGTTATTAAGAATTTATTTAACTACATAAAAAAAGATGAAAATTTTATTAGTCAAACTTATGAACATATATACATCTTCTGAATATGTATATAACTCAAGTTTATTCATTTAAAAAAATGTAATAGCAAAATTTTTGAACTAGACTTTCACTAGTTAACTTGCTTTTAGCAATTTATTGGCAGTGCATTCTTACCAAGCTGTTTTTCTGTGTTTTGGAGATATCTCTCTTGCTGAGATCTAGTCTCCAAATGATGTTCTATAAATTAAATATATATTACGGTTCATAAGATATATGAAGTTAATCACCAATAATTAATATTTTTAATTCTTTTGCATTAATAAATATGGCAATGTTTACTTCTTCAAAAAAAAAAAAAAAAAAGTTTTTTTTTGAAAGTGAATTTGTTTTATTAATATTTATGGTAAAAATAAAATTAACAACAAATTATTTTTCAGATTGTCTATAAAATATTTTGTTTTTGAAACTACTTTAATTGGCAGATGGCATAAAATACATAATTAGTTAGTTTTCTCAATTGGAATGAAACATGGAATTCTAAAAATAAACAAAATGGTTTAAAATGAAATAATACGAGTCAAAAAGTTGGTAGGTACAAAATTACCCGATTACTATTACAAGTTTAGAAACTAGAAAATATGACTTAAGGTTTAATTAGATTTCAATATTAATGACATTACTAAACGTAAAAGATTTTTATAGTAAAATACTGACATTTAATATCATTCTTTAAACAGAGGAAGTCCTTATTGTTTAACTTTTCTCAAGATATTGTCTATGTTTATGAAAGTCGATCATCGCTGAACATAATACAATCTAGTTCTGTCGAAATAAGTTATAAAACATGTTCAGACATGATTAATTACAATTTGTAAATTATTTCAACTTTTATTTTTTAATTATAATAATTTGCATCACATTTATTAATTATTTTTAAAACAACTTTATTAAAATTATTTTTAGAAAATTATAAATATCTCCATTAAATAACTATACCTTAGTACAAAAAATAAAAAAAACTGAACATATTTTGGCAAAAACAATATTTATTCACATAACGACACCAGTATTTAAAAAGAAAAATAAAAATTGACAACAAGAATGAGCATAATAAATGAGCAAGAAATTGAGAACAAACATTAATAAAAGGAAATTAATAATACATAACATATATTTTAAGAAAATGAATATTTTTTTAAAACAAATAATATCCAAGTTTCTTTTGTCACTTTTAGCTCTTTCATTACATTCATAACATACATAATTGATTCACCTGGTTTTCTTAGTTAATTTATCCATGTAATTATAAAAGGTATTTTTTTTTTTTTAAATATAACATTGCTAAATTTTTCTTTTAAGCATTACTTTTTAACATACAAATTACCCAAAAAAATCCAAAATTTAATTTCAGATACAGAATATTTTCATAAAATGATATAAAGGATATACAAACTAAGGTTAATAAAAAAAAAAAAAGACTATTAAAATAATCAATATTTAAAACATGAAAAAAAACTAACACTTGTTTCTTTTTAATAATTATAGAATAATAAAAATCCATTAAGTCTGGTTAGTTACAAGCAAACAAATACCTAAACTCAAATATGTGTAATAATATATGTATCAAAACAAATTATAATATAGTAGCTTTCAATTTATCACACTTTTTCTTAAGTTTCGTAACATGGCTAATATAAGGAGAGGCTACTGAATATTATATTAAGATTGTGTTGATATTTCTAAACAGAGATAGAAAGTGAAGATTAATTTCATGTTAAAAATGCATTTAATCATAGAATTACAAAATTGACAATTTATTCATTTACATTATACTATATAATGAAATAATTTTAAAAAAAGATTATTATAACCAGTAGAAATGACTAGTATTTCAGTAAAAACTATTAGTCAACAGGATTTGAGTTAATGAGTAAATTTTTGGACACTACAAGAGTACATTACCCTAGTACACATAGACTGATGATAAAAAAAAACTTTTCTAAGATTATTCAAGTTTTTAATAGAATAGATCAAGTAGAAAATTAATTAATTGACATAGATTGCTACATTATTTAACTAAATAATACAATATTGTATATGGTGCATAAATAACATTTAGTTTATATATATATATATATAACGTGTGTATAAATCCAAAAATTATGTATTAATAAAATATGCATACACATGAAATTCATTTGAATGAATCACATATTCATAATCTACATGTGTGACAAAGAAAAAAATCATAATTAAATGATAATCATTTTTAAATAATAAATTTACACAAATCTCACAAAACAGGAAGGTTATATAGTACAATTTAATAATATTGTATACTAATGGAAAAACAAGAAAACACACACACAAAAGAGCAATAAAAAATGTTTACTTTCAAACAATTTAAAATAAAAAGCTGTATTTTATGTGCAAATAAATAGGTAAAGAATAGTGTATCATAATTTAAGGGAAATGCAAAAGGGCGAATTTTTGAGATATTTGGGATTGTTGCCACATGCCATTTTTACTGAGATTTTCTTTCCTAAATGATGTTGGGTATACTATGGATGTTCTAATATCTTAATTAATATGCCTATTTACTATATTTTTGATAATTTAATTTTGTAGAGTCATCCGTTTAAGAATTAAAACTGATGTTAAGATGGTAATTCATCACTCAGAAAAATAATATAATATAATAATTACTGTCTTATCGTAAATTTTATTTAAAATTTTTATACATAACATTTTATTTTTACTCTTAATGGTATTAAAATTTTTGAAAAACCGGAAATTAAATTTATTGACCAAGATTAGCTAAAAATACATTTTATTAGCACTAGCATATATATTCATTATAATTGAGAAAAGTCTGCAGGCCATTAAAATTTTTTAAATAGACAGCCATGAAAGAAATCCTAAAAGAATTTCAGAACCACCGATAAAGAAACTTTGTAATAACAAGAAAAAAAAATTATAAATCAATATAAAAGGTAAGATTGATCATAGAGACAATGAACCATCTGATCAAGACTTTATTACCTCTAAAAATTAAATAAAAGATAAAAAGGAGCAATGCATTAAGCCATATTGTTTATAAGAATACCAATCCCATGTAATATGATATAGTGTGAAATAAATATATCGCTTTTAATATGCCTCCGATTTTCTTTCTTCATTTTATATTTAATTATTTATGTGATATTATTAACAAATAAATGTTAAAAAATTAAAAATCAATGAAAATTTGTGAATAATGTCAAATTGAATGTGAAAATATTAGAATTAAATCCCGTTGTAAGCTGAGGATTAATGTGATATTTCTCAAAGAAATATTTTTTTTAGTCTGAATATATTTAAGAAATAATAAATACCATTAGTAAAAAAATAAAAAGTTTCCTCATGAAATTGGTGCACTTATCGTATTTATATATATATATTTTTTTAAATGGAATAAAGCATCTTGTTGTACACAGTCTAATTTATGAAAGATGATAATCATTTATGCCATTGATTCAATACAAAAAGTACTGCCATCACCTGGACTTCTCATTGCTACCACAATATGTAACTAAAACTACTACTAGCAACTTCTGGGGATTCACACATTCTCCAGGCCAATACAAAGAATCTCTTGACTACAGATTTATTAAACCTATAAGCATAAATATAAACTTTCCATTAGCATCACTTTTAAGGTCCCGAGCCAAGTTCTCTTAGTTCAGAAACCAATATGTTATCCACTAAGATAGTTCAACCGGGTGAATAATATACATGTGTAAAATGAAATGGATATAATTACTAAATGAGTGATTTTACTTGGAGATTCAAATTATTAAAAGTAAAAGGAATTTAAATTAACTTAAAGCAAAATACAATTTTTTTTTTTTGTGGACATTGAAATATTCCCAAATAGCAATAATTGAATCAATTCTCTATAAGAAATTTTTTTTTTTCTAGTAAAACACATTAACATTCTGAACTAATACTAAATATGTCAAATAACAATTTAAAAAAAAAGTCATATAATGAAGGCTGAGTGTATTTTTGTTTCTAAATATACAAAAAATTGGTACTTACGTATTAACTGTACCTTAGCGACAGACTTGGCGGTTTTTAAGTGTCGCCAATCTTTATTATTTGGAATAGAAATATTTTGAAAGCGTTTTGATTTTAAATGAAGTGTTTCGTATATACTTTATTATTTGGAACAAAAATTTTAAGTATAGATTGCCGCCAAATCTGTAGCTGCGGTTGGGGCGTGTGCTCTTTATTGGCCCAGGTACCGTTAATACGTAAGTACCAAAAATTTTTATTTAATCTGTGTCACGATGCCTAATATGAAAATTAACAACATACTCAGAATTAGTTCTTTGTACGCTAATGGCAAATGGATCTCGAGGATGAAACGTAAAAGCAACTAATCTTCTAGCAGCAGCAGGAGCATTTTTACCTTGAACACCAGCAAAAATTTTAAATCTTAGCATTCCAGAATCTCTTGCATAAAACCGAATAGGCTGATCACCACAAGCTTTTGGTCTCTCCATCACCGATACCCATTTGTCATCATAACTGAATAGACCCAAGTCCAAATAAGGACTGACACTGTAAGATTGAGAACTAATCGGCAATTGAGCAAGAAGGCGTTTTACTGCTTCTGTTTGACCACCAAATTTGGCATTTATAATGGTTTGTAGAAATCTATGTTGCAAAGTTCTAGCATAAGTATTGTTGGATGGTGAGCAAGATAACCGAGTAGGAGCTTGAAGCGCAGCATTCCGAAAGTAATCACAAAAGTTCTCAAAAATTTGCAATAGTTTGTCAGAAGTATTTTCATAAACAGCTAAGACTTCAGTTGAGACCATATTATAAACAACGAAAAAAGATGGCTGAGCGTTAGGATCTGACACACGGAGAGTTACAACATCTTCAGTAGCATATTTGATGAAGAGATGAGATTTATCAAGTAACTGCATTTTCCACATCCTGAGTTGACAGAAGAAATCAAAATTCTGATAAAACTCACATAGAGGCTTAATTGAATTTTTTATTCCACAATAATAAACAGCTCTATTATATAAAAACACTATTATTCTATGTTTGAGGGAATTAATAGCAGTTTCACGATAAGGTCGAAAAGGGCTTTTACACTGTTCCCATTCCGGGTACCTAACATTCGACAAATTTAGTTCATCATCTTCATAGCAAAAGCGGCCTATTTTACGTACACTTACAAAAGTTCCACTCTCTGTGACTTGAAACACATGAATTGTTTGATGCTGAACTGACATAACACATAGAAAATCCTGATATAAATATATGCCTTGATTATGAGAAAGAAATATTTTGTCAGTTTTAAATGTAACTCTATCACATAGAAAACCATTTTTCATATCAATTAAATATAATGTGTAATTTTCTAAGTATGATCTAGGATTAGGCATCACTGATTCATTATTTCTGTAAATATCAAAAAAAGGTGGAGTGCTTTCATCATGTATAAATACAGCGGAACCAACAATGATGTAATTACCATCCTCAGTGAACAGACTACATTCCCTGTTGAGTTGCTCATCGTTCAGTGCCACAGTTACAGTGTGTTTCAAACGAAAGAAACTTTTAAATATTCCAGAGCGAATGGTTCGATTCGCAACATCAATGTCGGTTTCTTCCTGTGTAACTTTATGCAAGAGTGTTGCCGCAGCATCAGGACCAAGATATTCATATATTTCAATTGATGTTTGGTCAAGCGAAAATGCTACAAAATGTTCACCATCAGGAGTAAACTTTCGTAAAAAACATGGAGGTTTTTCAATGTCAACAACAGTGTAATTCGGAACAAGATTCTGATGAAACCACCATACTGCATAATGAGAAGAAACCGATTGCTTTACAAAATGTGTTTCTCGATGGATTAATCTAGCCACTAGATTTTGAGGTCGTATTTTTCGCTGATAAAGTTTATCTTCGTTACGGTATACATAACGGTCAGCTGCAGTCGGATGTTGCAGAGTACCATAGTCCGGTTTAACTACATTATGATCTTGATGTTTGCATTTATTAACAACTATAGGTAACTCTGGAATCTCATTATTAGCACATTCCATATTTATTTTTTATGCTACCCAAATAATACAGATCATAAATTTAATAATCAACTTTACATAAACCAGCCCAGCATTATCTGTTAAAAATGAAAACGGAACAAACAGATTTACACTCTCATATGCGTAAAAACATGAAACAGTTGCAGTTAATTGCAATGGTTTGCTCCACGAGTAAAATAAAACAGTATAAAAGATTTTAAACTATTTTTATGAATTATTTAATTATTTTTTAAACTTTAATTAATAATTTTAAGAATATGTTTTAGAAACTTTCACAATTTATTCAAGATCATTTAATTTAACATAACGATGATTTAAAATAATGTAAATGTTGTAATATGTTTGTGATTGTGGTAGTAGATGATGGTAGTACAAATTTCACAATCCAACTAATATTTACTATTGGATTTCAAATTTCGTTGGCATATCTTTTCATAGTAAATAAGCAAATAATTTTGGAGAGGAATTTTTAAGAGCTTGAAGGCGAAAATTACATTTTATTTTTGCATTTTTCTCTTATGATTTTTCCGAAATCCGTTTCTTCTCTATCATAAAACTGTTTTTGAATCCGCCTGACATGTCTACTTGCCAATTTTGCACACGATAGCTCGTCAGACTATACTCTTTTAAAAAATTCATCAGTTGTGCTACTGATGCTTGTATTCATTTTGTAAAGATTCATTGATAATACTTTCATTGATATTAACAGACACTATAGCAAATCTCGCACAAACGCAGCTTCATCTAACCTTTGCTATCCACCAGCATATTGTCTTTGACTGGATATTTAACCAGTTTGCAACAATATTTAATATGAATTAAATGCTTCCAATCATGAACAGGTGACAAGACCTGTAATATGCTCAAGGGTTCATTCAGCTTTGTGAGGATACGACCTGTTTTTTGTTGAACCCAATGCCTTCCTATGTTACAAAAGCACGAACTACTCGTTGATAGAGAAGATGTGACGGTAAATAATTATCACTTTAAAATCAAGATGGATTGGCATGGTAGGCAACTTCATTATTTTAAAACATCGGTCATTTTCATTTTATTAATAGATATATATTGTCACCAACTGCACCATTAATTTATCATAGATATAGTCCTAGAAAAAAAAATTGTCTATGTGGATAAAATCATTTAAATATTACTCATTAAAATGAATATTAGCAACAAAAAAGTTTATCTCCTTCAAGATTAGTTACAAACCAAAAGGCTTTGCCAAACTGAAAAGAAAATAAGCTGTGTATTACGTGTCTGGGTATGGAGCTGCCTGGTGAATAACGTGTTGTGTTTCCAAACTAGAAAAGGTTTGCAACATGACATGCGAATTTCGCGATGCAAATAACGCGACATACGAAAACCCGCTAGTCTACATTAGGTATGGGAACAACAAAAAATACGAAAACTATAGGCCGGAATGTCTTTCCATTGTTATCGATGGAGAAGACGGTGTGAACCTCCAGATACGACCTTTAGGAATTGTTACAGTTAAGGAATATAGCTGCAGCACAGTGGCTACCCATAGTGCATTGTTAATAACGTTGAATTTTCTACATATCTATCGTTCGAATGGCGAATCGCGATGAAATCAATTGTAAACAACAATATTACACGATAGGTTCGGGTTTTCGCTTGTGTTTGAAAAGCTATATATCATTCGACAGCTGAAAACCGCTGCTTTTGTGATTATAAATTTATAGATTATTGAACACTATATATTGACCCTCTAAGTATAACTGATAAGTAATAGAAGTAATTTAAAAAATTGGGGTGACATTTTCCCAGTGGTCAGCTATGTGAGCATTTAACAGCAAAGGTATTCGTTACTAAATTAGACTGTCCAGTCTACTCCCAGAAATTTATGAAAGCAGCCAAACATAAAATTTCCAATTTCATTAACTATTAATTTTTAAATATTCATTATCTTTATTTTTTAAAACATTAACAGTATACAATTACAGGATGTCATAAACCTGACAAATTCTGAAAATTCGTAAGAAATCAACGACTTGGTATACCGGCGTGGAATTTGCATACTTAGACTTATGGAAATGTCATATTTTTTCGACGCAATAAAATAAAAACATAAAAGTTCTCCTCAATAGAGAACAGTTTAATTCCTAAATATATCCATTTTAATCCTTTTCAAAGAAGATAGGAATTAACAACTAGCTTATGATGCTTTTCTTTTAGTAATTAATGTCTTTGAATTGACTATAGTTACATCATGTATCACGAGGAAAATTTCGAAGCGACCAAATCAGACGGGTTCAAACACAACTTTATAAAAGAGAGAAAGGTACTTTTAATTACAATAATAACATTTTTTGTTTTTCATAATTAAAGTTTTGAATTATATAATATCAAAAGAAAAATTAGACGAAAAATATTCCACAACAACTAATAAACTTTTTTCATTGAAAATTGTGTTGTCTGACATTAAAAACATTTTTCTGACTAGCACTTTAACAAGTAATAGATTCGTCCGTTTACGCCTTTAAACCGGATGTTTAGCCTTCGATTGAATAGTAGACAGAACAGTAACTGCTTTGTTGAATTATTATGCTTCACAAAATGCTTTAGAGAATTATTGTTTCATTAAATTACTGCATGGTAGATAATGATAAAGCTACTTTTCGTAAAATTTTAGTGTCTTGAAGTTATAGCCTGTACATTCTTGGTAGCGGGAACAGCTGTAAAGTCGGAATGTTCGAAATCCATCTAGCTTGTCTGAGCTTCATGTCGTAAGATCTCCGAAAGGACCCAGACATTTTGAAAGGTTTTTTCAACCAATTATAGAATTTTCTCTCATAGTGTGGTGATCATATCAAACATTTGTAATCATTTATATTCACAAGTGCAAATAAATACCTGCTGTCTAAATATTTTTCGTTAATTTCATAAAGTTACTCTAAGTAACTCCACTTATCGGTGAAAATTTTAACTTCTTTTTTTTTTTTTGCATTCGAAAAAATACGACGCACTGTTAATCTTAGTGACAACAGAGTAAGTAAACTTAGTAACAGATGTAACAAACCTCTATTTGTTGATTTTTTTAAAATCCAGTAAAATTTTTGAGACATCGTGTATAAATAAATATGGAAATTAATAACATTTTTATTTTAAAATATTAAATAACACTTTTTTTTTTTTTTTTTGTTCCAAATGGTGATTTATCTCAACTCATAGCTCAATGTCAGGTGCGCAGCTAGTGTACAGAAGGGTTCAGGTTCGAACCCATCAGTTTGCTAATGTTATGATTCTGTTAGTTATTGTGAAAGATATAAATAATAATGATTTTAATTAAATAGCAATGAGCGTTTAAACTTTATAAGAAAAAAAAAGTAATACAACTTTCTTTTACGAAGTGTACGCTTGGAAACAAAAAGAAATAATTAGAAGAAAATTTATCATAAACATTTTATTGTGGTTTATTAGATAATTCTTTTAAAATTTAAGGGGGAGAAAGAGAGAGAGCTAGAGGGAGAAAAAGAACTGTCACTAGGCAAAAATTCAAGGCCCTTTTATCTTTTTAGTTATGAGTCATCAGCATGGCAGTTTTTAACTACGCATTTTTGTACTTTGAAATAAAATGTTTCATAAAATTTAAATTCATTTGAAATTGTATTTATCTGAGTTGTAACCGGATACGTTCACCACGTTAGGCAGGAACAGGCCACAAGGTTGAGCGCAGTGTTGTTGTTTGTGCAGCTGGATTGTAATTGGGCGTGGTTGGGTTGACAATCTACTGACAAAAAAAGTTTGAAAACTTATAGCTTTATTTACACGCGCACAAACACCACACACACAATTAAAACATACTACACATTTAAAGACATCTAATTAAAGATTCGTGGAGGGATTCCACTTCTAAGCCAAAAATAAAGATAGGTACTCGCTGGATTGCGAAATATACTTCTTCTCTGGGTGAGAGTCTGTAGGCCAACATATATGCAGGATTGTGCTAAATATAATCCCTTTCCCTCTTCACCCCCTGGTTTATCAAAAACGACGTTATTCATAACGATCTTACGATTGCTACAATAGACAACTATAATACTGATCTCTCCAGAAACTTCATCCTTGGCTTGAGAAACCATAATAATAACCTAGTCAAAGCACAACTATTTTTTGCACACAACGAAGGAAAACATAAATATCCTTTTTCAACTACAAAATGGTCAGCAGATCTGCGCCCACCATAAAGATATATTTTGTTTCTTAGAACTCCTGGATTTCCCACGTTTTCGTAAACATTTTCCTTTATTCATATTTGTTCACACTCTCATGTGTCTGTTCATCTACTCATTACCGATGGTAGTTTTACATTACAAGTCATTACGGGTCCTATATCATTCCTTTTTTTTTATAGTTCCTTCTCCCCATTTTTTTCTGGGAATTCTCGTTTTACTATTCATTCCTACTCTGCGGTCTCACGTTCAACCCCCGGATATCATTCTATCTATTGGATTTGGATTTTTACTTCTGTTCTTTATAATCTTACAATTTATATATTTTTATTATCCATCCTTCATTTACATAATATTTTTAATTGCTGTTTCTCACATCCTACTTTTAATTTGATTTTGAGTAGATGTGCGCTTCGCATACAGGTACTCGACCTGCATTCAATCTAAGTAAGGGCTTTATGTACCTCCCAGGAAACAGCGAACACGCTATTATAGCGTGGCGCGGAACCCGCTTAAAGCGAGCGTCCCCACAAGGGATTTAGTTATTAATGGATAAACAATAAATACACCATCTGAGATGATAATATATTTTTGTTTCGTGGGGATGAGCGATGTCGACTTCAGGCTCACTTTGCGAATATCTCACTTTATCTATTTGTTCGTTACTCAAGTCTTTCTGGTAGTATAGTTTCTTTGTTTGCTTTTTGTTTTGGTTTTCATTTTAGGTAAGCCACCTGTATTTATAGTTTCTTTCTACCTTACTTTTCAGTTGTCAGTTTTCTTTTGTACATTAATGTAGATTAAGCAGATCCTATACTTCGTTTTTGTCGTGTTTCGTGCTTGTTATGGCAAACATCAATTTAAACTCAAACTCAAGAACACCACAGATGCGGATATTAATTTCAAATCTCATCGTGATATTCACAGTTTTACAGTTTGCTTATCAACATGACGCTCGATCTTTCATTATAGTACTCGAGGTTCACTCTGCCATGATCCCGAAAGCGCATTATAAAGTGCTGAAGGATAACATATTGTCCAAAATAAGTATTCTTAAATACGTAGATTATATGCGTATCACTCAACAAGGCAAACTTCTTCTTTCCTTTGATCATTTTGATAAAGCCAAATAAGTGGAAAATTTAAGTCTATCATGGTTATCCCGGTCTTTGCATTTCTTTACCTCCAAATATTACTACTCGTTTTTGCTTCATAACATCTCTGCAGATATATCTTTAGCGGAACTCGCAACAGAATAGGAAGAGGAGAATAACTTCACTGGTACTGAACTCCGCGGATTTTCTAGCAAACAAAATACGTCTGCTTTATTCATACCAGTTTAGTCACATTTTAAACACAGCATGCAAAATTATGGCTTAAGCGACAAAAAAAATATCTTTGGTTTTTGATAAATCCCATCAGTGCCGCTGAGAGTTTTTTCTATATTCATCCAACCTCAGCTTGTAAAAATCCAGTTTCTTGAGGCTTCTGCAGTGTGCAACACTCAGTGGATTCGTTTGGCCCAAGTTCCTAAATTCTCTAACTGCAGTGCAGATCGCTAGGACGCGGACTGCGCTAAAAACAAAGCCGAAGAGCAATTTTAAAAAGTCAAGACTCTTATCCGTCTTTCCTTTATAAAAGTTTGGAGGTTATATCGTACTCCGTACGTATTACAAAAGAATAACTCACTCAAATATTAAAACGGCAAGACGTAGAAACTCATGGGATGAACAAAGAAATCTGTCTTTATGCAAGCTTCATCTTTTCACGAAACAATTAAAACGCTGACAAAAAACATTACGGCGTCCTTTACTTTACTCATATAAGCTATACAGAAACTATCTCCTCCCATTGGTACGCTTCTAAAAACTACTATTAAGAACTATAAGAAACGTAAAAGCAGAAAATCGGGTTTAGAAGTATTGCAGGAAGTGTATTGATGAAGCTGAACGTCTAGTGCAGTGGTTCTCAAACTTTTTGAAATCGGGGAGGATTTAAAATTCTACAAATAATTGTAGGCTCATTATATACAAAAAAAAATGCGTTATAAATTATTTCCTCTTCATCATATTCAAGATTTTCTCTTTAAACTTAATTGTGGTGAAGATAGAAAATAATTCACATAAATATGATGCTGAAAATTATACTTTTTAAATATTGTCACATATTCCCCTTTTATAGAAGTTCAAATAAATTTTCAGAGACAATTCCTTATGTTTAATCATCAGTCTATGAATAATGGATATGACTGCCAGTTCTACTTCTCCTGCTGATGTTAAACCAAAATCTCTTGAAATTTCCTTGAATGGTTTCTAATCCAATTATATTGCTCAGTGTTAAGTAAAGGAAAACAAAAACTCGATTTTCTTTTAAACTTGTTAAATGTTTAGTTATTATTGGAAGTGCTTCATTTCCAAATTTCCTTCAACAGCTTTTCTTTTCCAAATCTGTAGTTTTCTCTGAAACGGTTTTTATTTTGTCGGTGGATGTAAGAATATTTTCTTTTTCCCTTTGCATGCTAGTATTCAAAACATAGAGTTACTGTAATATGTCGATCAAGTCCAAAATCCGCACTGCAGGAGATTACAAAAATTGTCATTGTTTCATATTTTCAAAAAACTCAAGACTTGTCTTAGCTAGTGTACACGGAAAAATATTTTCTTCCTTGACAGCCACCTCACCTCAGTGTGTAAAAGCAGTTGTCAGTGTTGTAAATCCATATTGATGCAAAGCTATTCAAATAAACGTAATTTCATAGATTTTTTTTTTAATAAAGTTTACCATCTGAACTACTTGATGTGAAACTTCTCTAAATTTTTATTCCAATGTTTTTGCCATCGAGGTCTCCCAATGAAGAAAAAAAGTGAGTTACAATAATATTTTTTTTTTTTTTTTTTTTTTTATGAAAGATATAATGTCTTTAACATAGCCTGCCATGGAATGGGACCCATCTGTACAAAAGCTTATACACGTTACTCACTGACATATTACTCATTGACTTCAATGTTAACTTTAATATAATTATTCCAAATGTTAAAAACGCCGCCACCTTTTGTAGACACATTTATATCTTTGTAAAAGAAAAATTGATCTACTATTTGATTTTCATTTATAAAACGGACGAATGCTAAGAGTTGAGCCTATCGGTAATGTCTGTTAACTCATTAATGTGCGGTACAAGATTTGGATACAGAAATTTATTACTGCATAAATATTTCTTGATACAAGAAGACATTTCTATTATACGGATGTTTACTGTAGGTTAAACAGAGGAATCTATTTTCCCTGTAGGTCCCGGTCTGTTAAGCTCTCGTGAAACACAAGATGACCGTAGAGCGACAAACCAAATCTATTTTCATAGCTGCTTAATTTTTCTTCGTGCAGGCACAATAAGTGACTCACTTAAAGTTTCAGCTTTCGTATTTTTTTTTTTCATATTTTTCTTTATTATTTTTTTCTTTCATATTGAGACTTGATAAGAAGTCATAATTTTTTTTATTTTTGATAATTTGTTTAGTGAGACTTGATAATAAATTAATAATTGAGACTTGATAATTTGCCTCTTTTGTTTGTTGTTCAGACAATCTCTTGAAAAAACTTATAACATTTATATTTGTAAATTAGAGTGTACATTTTTAAAATGTTTACTTAATCTACTAATTTGCCATTTTACATCCACATATTACAGAGCGGCAAATGATAATCTTCACTTCCGACCCAAGTGGAACGAAAGCTTAAATAACTTTCATTACATTTGCAAATAGACCGCGATTTAGCTTTCTTACTTGCAGCAAACTTTTCACTTACATAATCTAATTCTTCAATGTCACGCTTCTTTTTGAAAAATCTATCCATTTCATTGGGTGTGATAATAAGTAATATGCGCATAACATCCACTTCTAACACTTTTTAAAATAAGTAATATACACATTAAGAATACAACATTCACTACCAACGCCAAACAACTGTATATTCAGACGGTCAAATTCACAGGCGGTGGAATCTCATAAGCTAAAAAAACATAATTTTGTTGTTGTATTCAAGCATGGAAGTTACCGATACTAGTTTTTCGGAAAGTTCTTTAAAGCATTATCGCTTTTGACAACTTATACTTGAAGAAAGAATGAAAAAGCAACCTGAAAGGTTAGTTGTTTGTCATGAAAGTTGTCTTTGAATGGGAAAACTGACAAGGGAAAGAGCAACTGAGTATATTTTTGTACGTGGACACATACACACAAGAGCCAAAACATTATGCCCACCCCTACATTTTGCAATGAACTCGCATGGATGACATGGAAGGCACGTGATCAGGTGGAAGTGGTATTTAACTGCTGCTGGAGAGTCTGAAGAATCATTCTTTCACTTACTTCTGTGTGTGATCTAAGCGACTTTGATAGAGGGCAGATTGTAATGGCTCGGAACAAGTATTCCGGAAACTGCACGACTCGTGGGTTGTTCGCGATCTACAATTGTTAGTACTTATGCAAAGTGGATGAATGACGGTGAAACCAGCAGTAGACGACATGGTGTTGGACGTCCACACGCTATCAAAGAAAAGGTCGTCGGAGACTGTCTCGCATGGTGAAGCAAAACCGGAGCCAGACTGACAGCCAATACAATGCAGGGACAAGTAGAATAGTATCGGAGCACATTGTTCAGCGGACACTGTTGGATATGGGGCTACGCAGCAAACGTCCCACTCGTGTGCCTTTGCTGACCAAGCGCCATTGCCAACTGCTCCTGCGCTGGGCCCGGAACATCGTGACTTTTCCATGGATCAGTGGGGGAGAGAGTTGCCTGGTCAGATGAATCACGGTTTGTCATTCATAACGCCGATGGCCGTGTCAGGATATTCCGTCTTCCAGGCCAACAGTTGCTCCCTCAATGTACAGTAGGTCATACACAGGCCGGTGGTGGCGGTATTATGCTTTGGGGGACGTTCTCTTGGGCGTCTCTGGGGCCCGTGGTTGTGGTAGAGCAGACCATGAATGCTACAGGGTATCTGAACATCATTGCAAACCAGTTGCACCCTTACATGACCTCTGTTTTTCCAGCTGGAAATGGAATGTTCCAACAGGACAACGCCCCTTGTCACAAGGCTAAAATTGTGTTGGAGTGGTTCCAGGAACATGATGCTGAATTCCAGTTAATGTCCTGGCAGCCTAACTCACCGGATCGCAATCCGATAGAACACATTTGGGATGTCCTGGGACGGCAGCTCAGAGTTCAAAAACCACCAATTCGCAATATCTCGGATTTGCCTGACCGTTGCTTAAACATCTGGTACAATCTGTCTCCGGCCATCTACCAAGGACTTGTGGCATCCACGCCAAGGCGGGTTGAAGCTGTGTTGCGCGCCAAATGTGGGCCAACTCGTTATTGACAGTGGTCATAATGTTTGGCTCTTGAGTGTATTTCTCTGGAATACTATAA
>BPLR01021062.1:0-15799 GCA_021605095.1 Caerostris extrusa
TTTATTTAGTAGTAGACTGTTGTTTATGGTACTATTTACTCTTATTTAATTTTTTAAATTAGTTATTTTTTGCAGTTTATAATTTTCCTTATTATTTTGTATAACAGATTGTATACAAAATATATAATTATTTTAATCACTTTGAAACTACAAAATCGAAAAGTGGGGGATTCAGGTCGTTCTACGAAGAAAAAAAAAAAACCATTAGCATTGTGTATCAGTATTTCAATAATATTTATCTTATTTTTAAAAGATCTACCAAATATTTTCTAGTTGCAAAAATTAATTCCCGAAGAAAATTGTTTATGCATAAATATTTCATGATATCTATGTTATTTAATATGCTTTTCCCCTTAAATATTTAAATATATATCTAAACTTTGGTTCATATATTTGTATATAATCTTGAAAAGTTGTTTACCACCGAATGAACAAAAATTCAAAATAATTTCTTAGGTTTTTTTAGAATATTTGCATGCTGCTTTCATGAATAATGTTTTTAGTTTTTTTAAATTTTATTTTGTATTATAATGGCACCTATTATTATACATTACACATTTCAACATATTTTTTTTTTTTTTTTTTTGCATAGATTTTAAGAATAGTTTACAGCATGTGTGCTTTTTATATCTATATTGAGGAGGAAAAAAATTAGGGTTGATTTTGTTCTCTTTTTACACAATTGGTATATCCAAAAAATCTCAATGAATGCCTGAAAGTTTCTGATCACTCACTAAAACTAAATCATTGGGATATTATCCCTTTTTTATTAATCCTATAATCAAAATTCATATAGAAAAAAAACATGGATATAGTAAAACTTCAACAATGTTAATTGATAATTATTATTCCTATTCGAAATAATTATGCATAATTTATACATAATGAATACTTTAAAGGATTATCAAACTAGCCAAATAACTTTTTCATTATATTATTAAGAATTTAGAATTGTTATTTTTGTTGAATTGTTTTATTTAATTTTTCATTGGCTTAATTTTATTATTATTTTTTACTATAATATAAATGTAAAAACAAAAATATTAGTTAAAATAAATACACAGCATTAAGTTCAATTTTAGTAATATTTTTACAGATGCATTAAGTTTTGAATCAAAATATAAATCAAATTTTTCCAAAAAAATTATTATTCCAAGATTTTTGATTTTTACAAATAACTTTTTCCAAAAATATACTTTTAATATCTAAGGTTAATAATATTACACAAGTTTGGACAAGAATGTCAACAACAAATATTGTATGGGTCACTTAAAATCACCTCTATTAATAATGCTTAAATATTATTTTTTACATTAGTTTTGATATTCAAGATTTTTTTAATTAATGATTCCCCCAAATAACATGCACTTAATTTTTTTTATATACTTGTCTTATTACAAATGCTATTAAACATTCATTTGAAAAACGTTTTTTTTTTTTTTATTGCTTATTCCACAACATTTTTGAAATCTTTCTTAGTTTGTTTTTTTTTTCAATCTGACAGTTTAAAAGAACTTAAAATTTTCCACATGATAAAATCATCTGGATTAGGAAATAAAAGAGTTTGATCCAATAATACTTATTGCATACAAATTATAATACATTTTATTAATCAAACAAAAGAATCCATTTTTTTTACTGAACAGAATCTTGAATAAAACATTTTAAATTGCCATTATGCATTTTAATGAACATATTTGCTTATTTTTGTTCCCTGAAATAAAACATGAAAGTATAATTGAATTATTTCAGAAATTTTAAATATTTAAATACAACATATTGTGTTTCATTCTTAATTCATTTATATCTTAATGTTTAGAAAAAATTAGAAATTAAAATAATAAAATTACAAAAAGCTTGAATAGTACAGTTTTATAAACAGAATTCAGTCAAAAAATTAATTTGAACAGATATATGAATATTTTATTAAGTAAAAAATAATACTTGTATTTTTAAGTATTTAAGTAATCTGAAAATATTAATATATATGAATATTACTGTTATTATTTTACTGTTTAAAGAATTATATAACTGAACATAAAATTAAAAATAAGAGACATTACAGATTTCTAGATGACAAGAATATGACTCTTCATAATTATTTGAAATAATTTCCTATTGAACTTGTAAAAAAAAAAAAAATACTAAAAGTTATTAAATTTGCTAGAGAAGCAAAGTGTCCCAAAAAAAAAAGCAGCATTCTTTGTATGTAAAAAGTGGCCAAGAAAGGCATTTGCTTTTTGAAAATACGATAAGCATTTAGTAAAATGCATTATCTTATCATGTGTAAAACTTATTCTAAAGGAGTTGCAGACATTATTACTACAAAATAATATTATTCTTCAAAGTAGCTTTCCGTAATCTTAACTATAATAAAAAAGTTACAATCGTTATTGTTTCATGCAGTCATTTATTTATTTTTTTGCATATTTGACATGTAACAAAATGCAATGAAAAATTTGACATGTGTCAAATTCAATTATTCATTGATTTAATTACAAAATTTGAAGTATAGTATAACAGACAATGGAAAAGGGTAAATAATACTATTAGAATTCTTTATTATTATTGCATCTCGGTATTTAATTTTATTTTCGTTAAAATAAAAGCATTTTTTCCCTAAGACACCGAATACAAAAATAATACAACTAAATTGAATTATCATATTGAATCAAATAATTTAACAAGCAAAGGCAGAGAGAAAAAATTATATCAAACTGCATTTTGTATTTGTTTAATTCATATATATACTCCAATTTTAGCAATAGCAAAGCATTGCCTGGACCACTAGTATTTAATAAAGCATGATTGAGTTTATATATATCAAAATACTTTCATTTACAGCTATGAACATGATAGACATCAAAAACCATTGATGATCCTATAGTAACTAAATCATGAATATGACATGTACTGTTAATAGAAATAAATCATTACTGCAATATAATGAACAAGAATTCATGTATGAGAAAATTTTTCTTTTACAGCTATGGAAAAAATGTATTAAATATAAATTAATTTAAAATGAATTATAATTTAAAAAATAACAAACAAATGTATCTTCCAAATTCTGTAAAACTGGTCTATATTTATTAGTGCATGAAATTCTGAAAGGAATCTTAACCATGATCTTAAAGAAATTTGTTTCTTTTGGAAAATGTTCTTAATCTTAACCATCCCATCTTTTTTGAACCATGGGAAATAAAAGTTGAATTGTATTCATTGGCATAATTTATCTTATGATTTATTTATATATAATCCTTAAGGAGAAACATTATGGGTCTTACAAGACCAGCATAAAATATTCTAAAAGAAATTTCAGTTCAATAGAATGAGAATCAATTATAAAAAATATAGATACAGTATAAAAGATTCTTACCTTCTAATCCAAATGCTTTTTCTAATCTCGCTCCAACCATTGTCACTCTGAATTTTACTTTTGTGATGTTTTTCATTGATGCCATATAGATAAAAATATTTTTGTATTTCTACTTGCTTATGTTAGAAAAGCATAAGGTAATATGGGTCAAGTAAAAAACATTATGGCAAGAATAAATTGCAAAACAATTAGTAGGAAAACATTTGTTTACATTTATTTCCTATTTGTTAAATAGTTATCATTCAGATTTTTACTTCAAAAGTTAATCTGAATGCAAGTTAGACATTAAAGTAAGAATGTGGGAAAGGAAGAATGAAAACAGACTTCTGATTGGTTGAAATTTTGCAATTTACATTTGCAGTATCTGGTGAGAATCCAGCTTTATTTATCTAGCACAAAATTTTAATTATTTGTATATTCTGTTGTAAAATAAAGCTCTTATTTCTATTATATCTACTTAGAAGAAAATTAGAAAAGTTCTAATTTACTAAAATATACGTTAGAAATTCCCTTGATGATAAAACTAAAAACTTCCAAACTTTTCTTATTTGTACAGCATAGTTATTTAAATACTTACTTTAAGAACTATTTTAAAATTAAACATTGTCATTATTTGTACATAAACATTGTCATTATTTCTTTATATATTCTGTTGTAAAATAAAGCTTTTATTTCTATTATATATATACTTTGAAGGAAATTTTCAATAAGATTAAAAATTATAATAAATTTTAAAACAAATAAAACACTTTGTCTTAATCTTTGTTTATTCCCAATGCATAAAATGTTTCAGTGTAATTATTCCATTACTGAGAATTTCTTTTGATATCCATCTCCTCAAAATCTGTTCAGATCAGTTTTTTCTTGCCCCATTTTGAATATTCCACTCTATAGACTATGTATCAGAAATGTGCTCTTGGAACAAATCACAACCTCATGTTGTTATTGATTTCTTTCAATATTTATACAACTTTCACAATGCATGCATGAAATTTCAGTATTGACATGTTTAGTATAAAAACGCTTGGCTAAATAATATCAATAATTTTCTTAAAGATTCAAATACACCTTTATGATTTTCTGCTATCCCCACATCTACCACTTCAATGCATGTCTATTATAGCATCAATTTTCCATAAATTTCATATTTTTATCTATTTCACATTAATTCCTTTTTGAATGCCAAAAGATACCATAATAAAAGATGTTTTAAGATAAGATTTAATGATGAAACACCTTTTCTGTAAGGTTACAATGGAAAAAGGATGTCTTTGTTAACAGAAATTAATTTGCATATTCAATCTGCAAAATTAATTTTAATTTTGCAGATTGGATATATGCAGATATCTATAGACACAGCAACCCAAGTTTAACCATCTAGCTTTAATAAAGATCTATTTTATCTTTGAATTGTAAAATACCCAGAGGAAGAAATAATGAATATTGCATTTGAAATAAATTGTTAATTATTTATTAATGAGAAAATACTGAAACCAATAAATGGAATTGAAGATACTATGTTAACTCTTTCAAATGCTTTCTTTATTGATGAATATGATTCAAAATATTTATCATTGTAAGGCTTTATGTGTTGATTTTCAATTGAATTAAATATTCAAACAAAAATTGAAGATAATGTTATAAAAAAGCAAGAAATTGTTCTTTCTTTTTGGGTATACCCTACGATAGGAATAAAGATAATATGATAAAGTACCGTTATGGGTAAAACTAGTTTCAATAAAACACAATATATTTTTGGTTAAAAATTGTTTACATTTATTGAATGTATACTTCACACCATTACTATTCACATTTGTATGAAAACCACTTATAATCTGCTTTGCACATACAACCTGTGTATGGAATTTTCATAAATTTATACCTAATTTTAAGGATTCCTTTTCCTGATAAGTTTTTGTTTTGAATGATGATTAATTAGACTTTTCACCACAGAATACAGAATTTATTACATGCAAAAGGATTTTTCTTTTTGCAATGAGTAAATAAATTAATTTTAAAAAAATATATTTATTAAGTGTAACATCTTAGATTTTTAAAAAATTTTTTTTTTTACGTAATTTCATAAATTTTAACTTAAAATTTTTTAGAAAAAGAATTGTAATTTGTAAACAAGTATTCCTAAGTGATGTAAGTACTATGAAAATGGGTCGAGTCATTTAGACTCAGTATTCTAAAGCAAAGTTATTATGCAAACTAAATGCTTCTGTTCTGTTATTCAATGTCGTTGTTACAATTATTTTCAAATGACAAAGGTTTATAGAAAAAGTGCAAGAAAAAATTTGTCTTCCACAATAAGAGACAAAAACAAAAATTTAAGCACTACACAACAAAAATCTCTGTAATAATAATAAAAGAAATCGGCTTCAGTCATTAAACTGCTTTACAAAGAAATCAATAAAATAATACAACAAGAATAACTTACCAGCTAAGAGAAACCTGTCAAATAAAGAGCACTAGAATTATAAATACTATTTCTATTGAATATTCATGTTGCTCTAGAATTTAATTAGCATTAAAAACTTTTTTTTTTTTTTAAATTATTGTGGCTTACAGATAACAGACTGTCTATGTTAAAAAGAAAATAAATAAATAATAATTACAGTAATAAAAAATTTTAATACCGCTGAAGGGTAATGTTTTCAACCAACACTAAATACTGCTGGATTAAAATTTTATGTACTAGAATTTCAAGGAACATTTACTTCTCAATATCCACTTACAATACCCATTTAATACATTATAGTAAATACTAATTGGATAGGAAGAAATGTTTCTTTAAGATAAAATTATAAACAATTAATGACAGTATTAATACCAACATATTTTTTTTCTATAAATCAATTAATTGAAAGAACAGAATTTATTAAAAAAAGCATATTTTTTTCCTTCAATTAAACAAAGTAAATATAAAAAAAACTTTTAAGCCACCTTGATTAAAAAGCAATTTTTTTCCCTCATAAAATGCTACTTTAATTTTTCAGCACAGAGATAAGGAGTAAATTATTCTAAAAATTAGTTTTATTATTTATTACATTTAATTAATATGGATTGAAATCTAATTTGCACTTGAAAAATATTAACTGTCAACATTTATTGAAATATATGATTATATTTTAGAAAATAATTTTATCAAAATGTGATGTAATAAGAAATATTTAGTCTTGAACATTTAATTCATAGTTGCCTAAGCAATATTTTAAATTGCTTTTTTATGAAATGAATATAATATTTAGCTATTTGTGTGATAAAATCAAGAATTTACTATTAATATATCGATTAATTAAATGTTTTCAATCGCATTTGAGCATTATTTCGAACTATTAATATTTTTGTATTGTTTTTATAACCACGAAAAGAGAAATAATAAATACTGAAATTATTGATAATTGAAGCTTCATCAGCTTGTAATCAAAAGAAATTTTCCATATTTTAGTTTTAAATAATAATTTAATTATTATCCATAAGAAATGTATCGTGTATGACCTTTCCAGGATGAGAACCATTGGTTTAAATCATTTTAATTCAACTATTATACATATTTTTAATATGTAAATTAATAACAAGATAAGAAATTAATTTCGTTTTTTTATAAAAAAGTTTTTCATCATTTATTTTTAAAAATGCTTACCCATTTACAAAATCACTTTTTGTTAGAAAATGGCAAAACGTCCCATATTGATCATATGCAAAGCTAAATCAACTTAGAGATGCAAGTAGTTGAAGCATGGTTACAAATGAGAAAATTATTGAATATATTAGCTAAAAGCATATAAAAAATATTTAATCAATTAAATTACTAAATATCACAGCAGTTATTAAAATATTTCCATATAGAGATAATTTGGTTACACTATTGCAAAAAAAACAACCAAATGTTAATACATACTTTTAAATGCTTCACTTCAACAAAACTTCCAAAACTTTTAAAATTTTATTTATAATACACAACATTTATATCATGCATGAATCAGCAAATGACGAACCAATTCATTCTTCCAAACAAATCCTTTTTACAAACTTCACAGACATGAGGCTTCTTCTCTTTGTGGACAAATGAATGAGCATACAGATAACTCTTTTGTGCAAAACTTCTGTGGCACATTTCACATTCATATGGCTTCTCTTTTGAATGAGTCCGATAATGAACAATTAATATACTTTTTCGACTAAATGATGTCTGACATAATTGGCATTTATAAGGTTTTTCTTTAGTATGAATTCTTAAATGTATGTTCAAATAACTGCGTGAAGTAAAAGCTTTGTTGCACACATGACAAGAATGTGGTTTTTCATTTGTATGTATCAATAAATGTTGTTTTAAAAAAGAGGTTTGAGCAAAACTTTTTTTACAGAAAACACAACAGTAAGGCTTTTCATTCGTATGAGTACGATAATGCACTTTTAAAATATATTTTCGTGTGTATCCCTTCTGGCACACATCACAAACATAAGGCTTTTCCTTTGTGTGAATAAGTAAATGGCTTTTTAAATAAGATTTTTCTGCAAATGCTTGGCTGCAAAATGTACATACATGTTGCTTTTCTGTTGTATGAGTAATAAGATGCTTTTCTGTTGTATGAGTAATAAGATGCTTTTCCAAACCTTTACTTTGGCGAAAACAAGAACTACAAAAGTCACATTTATATGGTTTACCTACAGTGGTGTGAACTAATAAGTGTTTCTTCAAACTACACTTAGCAGTAAATAAATTACCACAAATTTCACACTCATATTTCTCTGGTTTTGCAGTAGTATGAACCTGAGAATGTACTTTTAAATGGAATTTAGTAGAAAAGCTTGCTTTGCATACTTCACATGTATAGGGCTTTTCTTTTGTATGAGTGCGTAAATGTCTAGTTAATCCACCACTCTGAGTAATGCCTTTACCGCATTTAGGGCACTTATAAAGTTTCTCTTTTAAGTGAGATGATAAATGAACAATTAAACTATTCCTATAACAGTACGCTTTGTTGCATTTATCACATGCATAAGGTTTTTCTCCAGAATGAGTAAGCAAATGCTTTTTTAAAAAACTTCTGTTAGCAAACACTTTACTGCAGAGAACACATACATGTTTCTCTTTTTTAACATGAATTCGTAGGTGAGAATTTAAACTTCTTTTCCTTGTAAATGTTACTTTGCATATTTCACATACATGATGTCCATTTTTTTTAATAGGATCGCTTAATTTTAATTCAGGCACAGGAATAACTTCAGACAATACATTACATATAATAGATTTTTCAGTTGAATTTTCCATTTTTTAATAAAGTTATAATTTATATTAATTTAATATAAATTATCGTAACAAGAATAAATTCTTAATTCCTTTTTTGATAAAATGCAACACTCAGAACACTATAAACTCACACAAACGTGAACAATTTTCCCGCTGCAGTAAGCAGTGTTGCCAGAACTGAAGAATAAAAAATAGTGAAGCAGTGCTCTTAAAATAACGAATTGTAGCCTAAACATAAAAATAAATCTATGTATCGCTTCTGTTCTACAAGTCTATTCTGCTACCATTTTTTTTTTTTTTTTTTTTTTTAATATAGTTGTCCACTTCAGTCCAGAATCTTTGGAAGATGTAAGTTTTTAGAACAAACAGATAGGGTATAGTAAATATACGCGATGTTTTGCTCATAGAAAACAACTTCACGAAAATCGAATCTTGAACCTATTAAGACTTTATTCTGAAACCTTCTAAGCATTTTCCAGCGAAATGCTCTCAGATTCGTAACGAAGCTGTTCAAAGAATGTCTACCATCAGGGGATATTGGTTCTAGAAATAGGCCGCATGCAATTTATGTCACGGCCTACAAGTTCTTCTCGGCTTTCAATAGAGCCTATGAAATCTATTGGCAACCAAGTAACTAAAATTTCAACTCTGAGGATTGGTTTGTCCCTCTACGGTCATTTTGTGCATATTTTAGACTAATTAGACCAGGACCCACAGTTTAACGTGGATTCCGAACCACTAAAAACATCTACGTAACCGCCAGGATCCAAACCTGAAGCCTGTGGTACCAAAGACCAGATCTCTAGTTAATTCGCCAAAACCTAGGAGCTATCTCTTAATTTTCTAATTTCGATGTAATACAATGATCACCTAATAATTCCAAATGCTAGATATCGTAAGTATTTTTAATATAAAAATAATTAATTTAATTGTTTAAATTTTTTCTTTTCAATTTAATCTTTGTTTTAATTCTTTTCAGTAGATTAATTATTTAAGGGTGCAATCGTAAGAACTAAAACTTCCACTTGCGAGATTAAGAGTTCGATTCCAAATCTCATTCTAAATAATAAATTACTTATTTCCAGAGTGACTAGTGGTGTCATTCAACAAATTCATCCACATTTAAACATTATTAGACACCAACACTATTAGACTCAACATTATTTTTCTTTTTTTAATTTGATCCATCTGCAGTTGTGATAGTTTTAAATTTTTTTGATGAAGTGGGGTTTTCGAGGTTTTTCGCTTATTTCTTCTTCTAATAAACTTATGGTTTTGATATCCTTTTTTTTTGTTTTGTTTTTCATTTTAACGCCAGTCAAGAGTTCGAACGTCCATTTTATACGTTGTGCTGTTAAGGATCCTTTGTAACCTATCTGCATATCGTTACGACTTTGTAATATCTTCGAGAGGTAATTTTGTTAGAACTGGTATAAGAGTATGATGAATTCTCTCAATTTGTTCATTTCCACAATCCAGCATTTTCAGATTGCCGGTGACAATCTGCAAGTGCTGGATGTCTTCTTCCGTACAATAATCATTAAAAGCTTTGGAGGTAAAAGTGGATCCTCTATCGCTTATTATTCTTAAAAGGATTTCCAAACGTTTTCTGCCGTAGTTTCAGCTTATCTAGTGCTTGTTTTGTGGAAATTGTTTTAACTCGGTACAACCACTTAAATTTGGTAAAAGCATCGATCAGGGGAAAATAGGCTGATATCTTTTGTTGGTGACGGTAATGGGCCGATAAAGTCTACATGATAAATGCTTAAAGGCACATCCCCTTTTGTGATAGGGTTTAAATATCCTTCCTTCTTCCTATATTTTTAATGGCTAATATGCAAATTTCACAATTTGCGATTGTCTTCCGGGCTAAATTGTCTAAATTTGAAATGGTGACCTTTTTCTGTACTAATTTGACTAATTCTGTTTGCATGTCACTTGGTGCAATAATAAGTTCACGGCCACTTACAAATTTGTGAAGGATTTAATTTATAGTGAAATATTCTCTTGATTCATTACAGTTAAGAAGTGCTTTCAATGAACAAATGCTCTTATCCTCTAACTTGGATGTCATCGAGATAACATAAAACATCTTTTGTTGCATAAGCATCTACATCCTATCGTACATTAACAGTTGGAATTCTGCTAGTGCGTTAGTTAATCCAATTACCATTCTTTCAAATTATCTAGTTTCATCTGGTGTGATAAATCCAGTTTTTAATTTGGCCTCTTCTGTCAATTGGATTTGTAGATACCCGTAGAGTCAAATCGAGAGTCGTAAACAGACTGCAATCATGTAGCTGTTTCAATAGATTTTCAATTTTGAGGAGAGGAAATTTATCTTTTATAGTCTGATTATTTAATTTTCTATAGTCAATAACTATTCTATTTTCCTCACGCACTAAAAGAATAGTACTTGAGTATGGTGAACTTGTTGCTTTCACCATATCATGTTTTCCCATTCATTAACGATTTCTTTAATTGCTTTTCTTTTGGTTGAATTTGTTTTATACAGCTTTATACATACAAGTTTGAACCCTCAACTTCTTTAATATCCATTTTTATTAGTCCTGTACACTCTAACTCCGATATATTTAATGCTAGGTAATCTCTATACTCTTTAACAAATCAACAATGTTTTGTTGTTGCTGTTGAGTTAAGATTTCATCAACATTTATTTGTTCTAAGATTATAAGATTTTAATCGACGTTGGCTGTACTAACCTTTAATAACCCCTTAATGACTATCACAAAGCAAATTAATATCACTTAAATTTGATTCCGAGTTGATTTCCTCCACTAATTCCGCTTTCACAATGTTCTGATTTTCTTTTAACGTTATTTCTTTAATAATCGGTATAATAGTTTTAGCTTCCTTTGTTTCCAATATATAATCAAAATTTCTTTAATTTCCCTGCATCAATTAACCTATTATTTACTTGTTCAGTAACTAACTACCTTTACAAAATTTATGCCATTATGTATTATTTTCGTAGTTTCCTCTATTTGCAATTTAATACAGTTTCTTCGATACAGTTTTTATCAATATGTGGGTAATCTTTTGCATAACCGAAATTGACTTTGATTTTAACGAATACATTAAAAAAACTTAAAATACTTTCACTTAAAAAATATACTTTAATCTTCGAAATAGGAAGGAAAATATTTAAATTCTTTCCTTTCTATTCCTTGAAACGGTATTTCAAATATTTTCACGCATGTATATTTTTCTACAAAAATACTTTTTGATTCATATAATTATCCCATTTCTGAAATATCTTTGAAAAAAACCTATTTCTACTAATTATTAAATTTTAAAACTAATAATATAGTTCATCATCATCATCATGGTGGGTCAGGCCGTCTGCCTTACAGGCAGATTTCGAGACAGAAGATGTTTTTGCTTTTTACGGGGTAGGGTTGTCAGCCCTACGTCCAACGCTCTACATGGCTGGCGCTCTGGCGCTTGTTACCACAGGTTTCGGGTTCGAGTCCCCGGCGGTGCCATGGATGTAGTGGTTCGGAATCCACATTAAACCGTAGGACCGTATGTACTCATATGACCCTAGAGTGCCACAGAGTCCAATCATACTTCTTCTCACTCACATCATTCCCAAACTGTAAAGATGCAACTCAGCTCTAGACACAATGATGTGGTGTAATAGTAGTAGTAGTAGCAGTCATATTAGACCTTAGGCTGATTGCTGAGTGTCTAGTGCTCGGTGCCACAGGTTTCGGGTTTGAATTCCGTCGGTGCCATGGATATTTGTAGGGGTCCAGAATCTACTTTAAGCCGTAGGTCCCGGTCTCATATGACCTTAAGAGCGTCACGGAGCCCAGTCATATTTCTCTCATCCACATCATTCCCAAACTGTAGGGGGCAACCCAGCTCTAGGCTCATTGATGTGGCTTAGTGTAATAGTAGTAGTCATATTAGACCGGGACCTACTGTTTAAAGTGGATTTCGAACCCCTACAAAACAACCATAGCACCGCAGGGACTAGAAACCGAAACCTGTGGTGCCAGAATGCTAGTCCTCGGTCATCAGGCCCCAGTAATATACTCCATCTTTGTAATAATAATAATAATAATAATCTTTGTCCTAAAAAATATTCTTGTGTCTCAACATGAATTTTGATCACTATATTAGCTGAAAATTTATCAATTGCTGATTATATTGGAAGACTTAGACGAGATATTATAGATTACGAATTTATCACTCTTTACGAATATAAGTCGTCAATAACCTATATCTCTCTACGAGCACAATTTATACGTGGTATTCGTGATAATACAGTTCGAGAGCAAATTTTACAGTCTGAAATCTGACATTTAATGAAATTTCAAAAAGGCAATGACGTTAGAAGCGTTCAAAATTAATTATCATGAACTTTCAAAAGAACTCGTCTATTACTAATGATTCTATTGAAAATATAAACGAAATTTCAAGACATCGCAGTGTCAGATGGGACGAATATGAACCACATCACTTCAAGTTGCAAGCTCCAGTTCAATCAAGTTCTCGAATCATATCAAAAGTAAACTGTTCAAACTCATGGTCCAGGAACAACTATGAATAACTCAGAGTAAAGAATAAAGAATCTTTGTTTCCGTTGTGGCAGAAATAATCCTATCGCCATGGATTGCAGATATAACAAAAATAGGTTTAATTGCATTTCGTGCAAAAAAAAATGAACATTTGAAGAAGGTATGAATTAAAACTACTGGAAAATAAAAGACAGAAATAGTGATAGATCAAGTTCAACAAATTATTATTATTATTTAATTACATCGAAGACTGGATCATAACCATTTCCCTGTATGCAACCCAAAGTAGGCTGTACCGACGAACGCTATTACCATTTTAGCACTTCCCAGGGTACGTGCAGCTTGAAGATATGCTACGGACACAAGTAACACTGCTCCCAAAGCGCTCTACGATCCTATTAGACCGGGACCTGCGGTTTAAAGTGGATTCGAACCACTACAGACATCTATGTCACAGCCAAGCCCGAAACCTGTGATACCGAGGGCTAGAGAGTGCTAGCCAATCGGCCATCAGGCCCGAGTGCAACAAATTAAATCGATGATTAAGAAGTACTTTGTTATCGTGTGAAGATAGTTGACATTTTTCAATATAGAAAAGGCTTCCAAGATGCTGAAAAGTATTTTGTTATTGTGATCATTGAGGGGTCATTATGGAAAATTTCAAGTGGATTCAGGTTTAGGATTTACTTTCATGCCACGTGATAAATTCTACAAGCTCATCACTTCGACAAATCTACTGAAATATTCTTATGTCGCTTTCCAAACAAGATGGAAAGGTTGTAGTAAATGTCACTTACAATAGAAATACATCTCAAGAAGAATTGTATACTGTTAAGAAGAATACAACGGTTTAATTGGCCGTACTTAGATTAGACATCTTCAAATTAATCTCCAAGAAACTGATTCCAACAAGGAACACAATTCAAGTAAATTTTTAAGTAAAATCTATAAATAACATTGACGAAATTATTTTTAGCTATTCTGAAATTTTCGAGCAAAAAGTAGGTTGCCTTCCAGGAGTCAAAGTATCATTTCAACTTCAAGAAAACATTAAGCCAATCTTCCATAAAAAAAAAAGGCCTGATAGCTAATTGGCTAGCATTTTGGCCTTGGTACCACAGGCTCAAGGTTCGAATCCTGGCGTTGGAATGGATATTTGTGAGTAGTTCGGAATCCACTTTAACCTGTAGGTTCCGGTCTGTTTAACCCTCGTATGCACAAGAGGATAGTAGAGTGACTAACCAAATCAATTCATCAAGCCATCAAGAAAGAGATGCACCATGCGCCCTTTGTGAAAAAGTGAATTGGATACATGGGAAAATCAAGGAAGGTAAATTTCGAAAATAGGGAACAAGGGATTGGGTGGTGATCTATGGTGATAAATAATACTCCAGCAGAAATGTACTTACAACATAATATTTGTATTCAACTTGATGGTATTCGACAATTGTAATATATTAAAAATACTGAACGCCAAATTGGTTCCAGACATTTAAGTGCGGCAGAACGAGTACAAGCTCGGTGCTACATTAAGGAAAATTATACATGGAAATTCGGAACAGTACTTCAAAAAGTTGGCAAGTTATGTTATCAAGTAAAATTAGACGATGGTTAAACCTCTAAGCGACATATTGATCAATTAAGGAAAACTGAAATTTGTTTTATGAATATGATGGGGTAACTATTTGGTTTGAAAATGTAAATCATTGAGAAGAAAAGTGACATTAGAGTTCTGAATAACAGGAGGAAAATTGAGCATTAAGTTGAAAGTTGTCGAAAAGGTTTGCAAAAAAGAAGAAATAAATCGTTTCAACCTTGGGGTTTGATTTCCTGAGCGAAAAAAATGGAGAGAGGAGAAGGGGTATCATAAAAAAAATATGTTTGAGAAAAGCGCTGCCAGCATATGTTGCCTCTGAAACTAAAAAAGTTGAACGACTTATTTTAGTAAAATGGGATCGGAGTCCACTTCGGAAGACCTGTTTCAAAACGTAAAGCAAGATTATATAAAGGTGTTTGGAAGTCACTATGGCTAAATGAAAAAGAAATAGGAACTCCATATTACAATAAGCTACAAATTGAAGAATTTTTATTCATTTGCATTTTAATAACTTTTTAAATTTTCTAATTGTTTGTTTACTTTAAAGCTTAATCCAATAATTTACTTTAACAGCTCTCTAGCTATTTTATTTTAAATCTTTCATCTATCATGTTGTATTGCTTAATTATTAACTTTGAACTTAACTTGTTTTATCGTAAACTTTAATCTTTTAATTGACTAACTTTAAATTTTTATTTTTGCAATAGAAAATTTTATCTGCTCTCCTTCACCACAAATCTTAGTACTTTTAGTATTTGTTTAATTTAAAAATAATTGATGGAATAAAAGATGTTGCTTTTTTCCAGACTTTGGTCAGGTTTTTCTTATGTGAACCCAATTAACTGATGGCGCCATTTGTCGACGAGCCAGTCAATCATCATTGAAGATATTATTTGTATGTATTTAAGTTTTACTCAATTTCTTGTAAATTCCATGTACTTTCACTTAGTTTAATCTTAATTCCTTTGTTTTATTATAATTTTTTAACATAAAAATTTAATTTTAACTTTAAACCT
>BPLR01021063.1:0-23815 GCA_021605095.1 Caerostris extrusa
TGTATCTTTATTAGCGCAACTATGTAAGTGCAAATTAATACGTAAGTACCTACCACATTTACTACACAATATACTTACTGGATCATTTCCATAAGTAACTAATTATATAAAATATATATTGGATAGAAACAGATTAATGTCCTCTCAAACATTTTTTATTACCATGATTTTTATAAATATACAAAAACTTTGTTGATGGAAAGCATGGATAGAGAGTAAATTTCTATTAACATCCTAATTTACAATATAAAAACGAGCTGTAGACAGAAATTTTTAATTGAATTTCTATTAGGGCAATAATCAAGAACATTGTCTATATGTTAATACACAATTATAAGAGGCCTTATGGCAGAATGACTAGCAATCTGGCGTTCGGTGCCACAGTTTTCGGGTTCGAATACCGCCAATGTAATGGATGTCTGTAGTGGTTCGGAATCAACTTTAAACAGTAGGTCCCGGTCTAATAATATGTCTGTACAAAGTTTTGGGTAGGGCTGACAATTCAACCCCATAAAAATCCTCTCCTGTCTCAAAATCTGCCAGTAGGAAGCCGGTCTTACCACCTTGGAGCTATTACGTCACTACTACTGTTGATAATGACACAATTACAAACAATACAATAAGAGGCATCTTCAATTTTAACCCAATTAATTTGTGTATTTGATCAAGAATTTGAAAATACATCTCGGAAAATATAACATTTCCTCAATATATAAACACAGATAAACTATGCAATACATGAAATTTGTAACTAAATAGCTGGAATTTAAAAACATTTACAAATATATAACTACACTATTAAAAAATGTCATGAATTCAGTGAATATATTTTAAGTTCTAAAATTAGATAAATATTTACTATGTTTTATTATATAACTTAATTTTTCTTATCGAAAACTTTCATAACATTCATTCTTTAATCATATATTATTACATTTAAAAGAAATTTATTCATGATCACGCTAAATTGTTTTGAAGCTACTATCAAAATTTTGTGTAATAACTTCTTTAATAATTTATATACTTGTCACGTCAATGAAAAATTTTTGTGCGGCACTATATGCCATAAATAGTTATATAACTTCAAAATATGAAATACGATTGAAGTTTAATTGAAAATTAAACAAAAGCTGCATGTTTAATTTGTTGCCTAGTATCAAGTGAAAACCAACTATAATATCAAATAATTTTGCAGTTTTGAATATTTGTCATGAATAATGCATCCATGAATGCTATATTAGTAAGTCGCAAGAGATTTACGAACTTGTTTGATTGTAGTGTAATACAAAGCTATAGAAAATACTAATAATATATATTCCTCTTGTCAAGGCTGTCTTCAACTTGTTACGACCAACTTCAAAAGCATATTAGTTGCACAAATCTGCACTGTTCAATGTATCCGATTTCAGAAAATTCAAGTTAATCAAACATATGGTAATTTGGAATCAGGGTTGCTGTAAATTAGATTCAATCTGTCAGCAAAGATTTGCATGAAATGTTAATCAGAGGGGGAATTTCGGCGTTCATATTTTCAATAGGGACTAACTTGGCTTTCAAATGGTAAGTTACTTGTTGCCTGCTGCTTTTAGTTATTTATGTTTATTATTTTGATGTTTATTAAATAAATAATAACAGTTTTAATTTATAAACTCTAATGCAATATTATAAAATTGAAATGGCTAAGTTACATAAAAATAATAAATAAACGTAGATGTAAAACATAAAAATAATAAATAAAAGTAGATGTAAACATAAAAAAATAATAAATAAAAGTAGATGTAAAAACATAAAAATAATAAATAAAGTAGATGTAAAAACATAAAAATAATAAATAAACGTAGATGTAAAGCATAAAAATAATAAATAAACATTAGATGTAACAGCATAAAAAAATAATAAATAAACGTAACAGCATAAAAATAATAAATAAACGTAGAAGTAAAAGCATAAAAAAATAATAAATAAACGTAGATGTAAAAGCATAAAAATAATAAATAAACGTAGATGTTATAAAAAAAAAATAAATAAACGTAGATGTAAAAGCATAAAAATAATAAATAAACGTAGATGTAAAAGCATAAAATAATAAATAAACGTAGATGTAACAGCAAAAAAATAATAAATAAAAAGTAGATGTAACAACAAAAAAATAATAAATAAAAGTAATAAACATAAAAATTATTTTTATGTTTATTATATATGTTTATTTATTATTTTTTATGTAACTTAGCCATTTCAATTTTTTTATTGTACTGTATAATTTAAATAGTTATACATCAAGAGCCAAAAACATTTTGACCACCTGGCCAATATTGAATTGCCCACCTTTGGCGCGCAACAGCTCAACCCGCCTTGGCATGGATTACCAATACCACCACTTAATACCGGTTAAAGCAATCCACACTTCCTCGATCACATGCCCTTCCGCGTCATCATCCAGGCGAGTTCATTGCAAAATGTAGGGGTGGTCATAATGCTCTGGCTCTTGACTGTATAACTCAAAATATGCAATACGATTGACTTTAATTGAAAAAATTAAACAAAAACCAAAAAACTGTATATTTATTCGTTGGCTAGTATCAAATGAATACCAACTATAGCATCAAATAATCTTGCAAGTTTTGAATGTTGTCATGAATAATGCATCCACGAAGGCTATTATTAGTAATTCGCAAGAGATTTACGAACTTGTTTGAATGTAGTATAATACAAAGTTATAGAAAATACTAATATAATATATTCCTCATGTCAGGTTGTCAACTCGTTACGAACAAACTTCAAAAGCATATTAGTTTAACACAAATCCTGCACTGTTCAATGTATCCGATTTCAGAAAATTCAAACTGATCAAACATATGGTAATTTGGGGAATCGGGATCAAGATTCAATCTGTCAGCAAAGATTTGCATGCGAAATGAAATGTAATCAGAGGAAATTTTAGCCCTTCCACATTTTCAATAGTGTAGTTGGTTGAATTCTACACAAAATGGCAAGTTACTTGATTCTAACAACATAGTTTATTTGTTTATAATTTTTTTGTGTTTATTTCTTATTTTAATGTTAATTTATTATTTTTAATGTTTATTTTATTATTTTTATGTAACAATTTTAATTTATAAAACTCTAAAGCAATAATATAAAATTGGAAATGGCTAAGTTACATAAAAAATAATAAATAAACATATAAATAATGAACATAAAAATAATAAATAAGCATAGGTGTAATAAACATAAAAATAATAAATAAGCATAGGAGTAATGAACAAAAAATAATAAATAAGCATAGGAGTAATGAACAAAATAATAAATAAGCATAGGAGTAATGAACAAAATAATAAATTACAGAGTAATGAACAAAAAATAATAAATAAGCAGAGTAATGAACAAAAATAATAAATAAGCATAGGAGTAATTAACAAAAATAATAAATAAGCATAGGAGTAATAAACATAAAAATAATAAATAAGCATAGGAGTAATAAACATAAAAATAATAAATAAGCATAGGAGCAAAACACATAAAAATAATAAATAAGCATAGGAGTAATAAACATAAAAAATAATAAATAAGCATAGGAGTAATAAACATAAAAATAATAAATATAGAAGAAATAAACATAAAAATAATAAATAAATATAGAAGAAATAAACGTAAAAATAATAAATAAATATAGAAGAAATAAACGTAAAAATAATAAATAAATATAGAAGAAATAAACGTAAAAATAATAAATAAATATAGAAGAAATAAACGTAAAAATAATAAATAAATATAAGAAATAAACGTAAAAATAATAAATAAATATAGAAGAAAAGAAACATAATAAATAAATATAGAAGAAATAAACATAAAAAATAATAAATAAATATAGAAGAAATAAACATAAAAATAATAAACATAGAAGTAATAAATATAAAAAATAATAAATATAGAAGAAATAAACATAAAAATAATAAGCATAGAAGTAATAAATATAAAAAATAATAAATAAACATCGAAGTAATAAACATAAAAGAATAACTAAACAAAAATAATAAACATAGTACTAATAAACATAAAAACTTCTTATCCTTTTTTTGTGTAATCCTTTCAATTGTATATTATTACATTAGTTTTATAAGTTAAAAGTGTTATTATTTAATAACAGTTTAAGTTTTTAAATTGATTGTGAGCGTACTTGCATTAGAAAATTCCGTGCACTATTCTTCATAGTCAAAAAGTTTATGACGGAACGATTTTGTCTAATATAAATGTGATTAGTTATTCTATTCTATTCTATGAAGTTATATTACTTATAATAGTTTGAATATCAAATATACAGATTAAGGGTTTTTTGTGAATCCTTTTCTTATTTTACTCTTTGTTCCATTTTTTTATACTGGAGATAACATGTTTAATCAGTTGGGAAGCTTAGCTGTTTTAACTTGATGATTTCAAGGTAACAATAATATATCAGATCTGACTATTTATCATCTTTTATTTTTCTGTCACGATGAGTTTGTATTATAAATATTGTAACAACATGAAATGGAAGCAATATAACACCATATTAATTTAATAAAAATTGTAAGAATTTATATGAACATATGATCTTTCAGTCTAGTAAATATGAATATATATGATCTTTCAGTCTAGTAAATATGTATATATGATCTTTCAGTCTAGTAAATATGTATATATGATCTTTCAGTCTAGTAAATATGTATATATGATCTTTCGGTCTATATGTAAATATAGAATATGTGATCTTTCGGTCTATGGTAAATATGAATATGTGATCTTTCGGTCTATGGTAAATGTGAATATATGATCTTTCGGTCTATGGTAAATGTGAATATATGATCTTTCGGTCTATGGTAAATGTGAAATATGATCTTTTCGGTCTATGGTAAATGTGAATATATGATCTTTCGGTCTATGGTAAATGTGAATATATGATATTTCGGTCTATGGTAAATGTGAATATATGATATTTCGGTCTATGGTAAATGTGAATATATGATATTTCGGTCTATGGTAAATGTGAATATATGATATTTCGGTCTATGGTAAATGTGAATATATGATATTTCGGTCTATGGTAAATGTGAATATATGATATTTCGGTCTATGGTAAATGTGAATATATGATATTTCGGTCTATGGTAAATGTGAATATATGATATTTCGGTCTATGGTAAATGTGAATATATGATATTTCGGTCTATAGTAAATGTGAATATATGATATTTCGGTCTATGGTAAATGTGAATATATGATATTTCGGTCTATGGTAAATGAATATATGATATTTCGGTCTCATGGTAAATGTGAATATATGATATTTCGGTCTATGGTAAATGTGAATATATATGATATTTCGGTCTATGGTAAATGTGAATATATGATATTTCGGTCTATGGTAAATGTGAATATATGATATTTCGGTCTATGGTAAATGTGAAATATATGATATTTCGGTCTATGGTAAATGTGAATATATATGATATTTCGGTCTATGGTAAATGTGAATATGATACTTCGGTCTATGGTAAATGTGAATATATGATACTTCGGTCTATGGTAAATGTGAATATATGATACTTCGGTCTATGGTAAATGTGAATATATGATATTTCGGTCTATGGTAAATGTGAATATATGATATTTCGGTCTATGGTAAATGTGAATATATGACATTTCGGTCTATAGTACATGTGAATATATGACATTTCGGTCTATGGTACATGTGAATATATGACATTTCGGTCTATGGTAAATGTGAATATATGACATTTCGGTCTATGTAAATGTGAATATATGACATTTCGGTCTATAGTAAATGTGAATATATGACATTTCGGTCTATGGTAAATGTGAATATATGACATTTCGGTCTATGGTAAATGTGAATATATGACATTTCGGTCTATGGTAAATGTGAATATATGACATTTCGGTCTATGGTAAATGTGAATATACATTTCGGTCTATAAACATTTCGGTCTATGGTAAATGAATATATGACATTTCGGTCTATGGTAAATGTGAATATATGACATTTCGGTCTATGGTAAATGTGAATATATGACATTTCGGTCTATGGTAAATGTGAATATATGACATTTCGGTCTATGGTATGGTAAATGTGAATATATGACATTTCGGTCTATGGTAAATGTGAATATATGACATTTCGGTCTATGGTAAATGTGAATATATGACATTTCGGTCTATAGTAAATGTGAATATATGACATTTCGGTCTATGGTAAATGAATATATATGACATTTCGGTCTATGGTAAATGTGAATATATGACATTTCGGTCTATGGTAAATGTGAATATATGACATTTCGGTCTATGGTAAATGTGAATATGACATTTCGGTCTATGGTAAATGTGAATATATGACATTTCGGTCTATGGTAAATGTGAATATATGACATTTCGGTCTATGGTAAATGTGAATATATGACATTTCGGTCTATGGTAAATGTGAATATATGACATTTCGGTCTATGGTAAATGTGAATATATGACATTTTCGGTCTATAGTAAATGTGAATATATGACATTTCGGTCTATGGTAAATGTGAATATATGACATTTCGGTCTATGGTAAATGTGAATATATGACATTTCGGTCTATGGTAAATGTGAATATATGACATTTCGGTCTATGGTAAATGTGAATATATGACCGTTCAGGTCTATATTAAATATATGATCGTTCAATCTATAGTACAATACTAAATATGATTAATCAATCTATAGTGAATACTAAATATGAACGTATCATCATTCAATGCGTACAAAGGCATTGCAAATTTAGACTTATTAAGTCATTATATATTTGATGTATCATGTATGTATGTTAAAATACCACATGTTAAACACCCAAAGAAAAAAAAACGCATAAATACGTACGTGTTTTAAAATGATAGAAGTCCTTCTCTTAATCAAGAAAAATTATTTTCCAAAGGAAATTGGATCACCTAGTTAGGAAAATTAATCAGATAAATAACCAAAGTAACTAAACTGATCTGAAAGAAAAAGCATTACTAAACCACTATAAGCATTAAATATACCACTAACCAAACAAAGTCTGACAATTTGGATCAGTGTGTTGCATGAAATTCGTATACCTGTCGATATTACCAGGAACTATTGTATTTAAATTGTATAAGTCTGCCTTTTAGACATTAGAAAATCAATTGAAGAATGAAGGAAGCTTTTGGCTAAGAAGCAGCAATATGCTTATTGTCCTGGATTATTGAAAGCATTTTGTAAATTCCTTAGACATCAAAAAATTATACCAATATTTGATTAAGTCTGATTTCTAAAGCTAACTCTTTCCCTTTTAAATTAAGAGATATTGATATATTTTTCTTTCACGAAACCTGGCTAGTGAGATAACGGTCCTTTTCCCAAACTGTTCCATATAATCTTATTCTCAAAATAATATTTTAAAATGTATAAATTAAAATTAATCTGTGACAAATCTAATCATATAATAATATAATAAAATAATGTTACAAAGTTTAATTGTTTTATTGTTTGTGGGTTTTCTATTCTAACTTTATTATAAAAGCATAGGATGTTTCAAATTTTATTAAAAATACTTGGATATGAATACTATATCTGTAATATACCTTGAAAGAAATTGATATAAGAAAAAAAAAAATGTTATTTCTATTGATTTTGATATAATTAATTCATACTGTAATTTATTTCATACTTTATAGGAATGTTACATTTGATTTGAAAGCAAAAAATGTATTTTAAAATTTATCGTTTCGTAGACGCCTGCTTTACTTAAACTTGTATATATACGATATTAATTGGATTTAGAACAGTATTTCAAGGGGAAAATTGATAATTTAATAAACATTTTTTTTTTATATAATTGAAAGCAATTATTTTCAAAATATAAATTTTATATTTATAATGTTTGAAAGAAATTGACGATTTTATGGTGGATATTCCTATCTCTATTATGATTGATAAATAATTTTTTATTCTAAACTGAGTTAACCAATTTTTCCGATTGCTTTTTCAACATAATAGGTGACATAAATGTATTTTTAAAATTTCCTTAAAATTTTGCTTTTTTGATGTGTACAAAAATTATAATATTTTTTTTTTTTAAATCTAAAATAGTACACTAAAATTTTTAAACGTATACACACAAAACATATTTTTTCAGCACATAAAAACAAAATATAATTGCAAATGTCTCCGTTTCTGTAAATAAATTGCATTGTCTTTTTCCAGTGAATTCTTTTCAGAGAATTTATAATAAAAAAAAATATAAAAAATAAAGTTATTTACAATTATATCTAAGATATTATTTAAATTTATTTTATTAAATGATCGATTTTGTAAAATTCAATTTATAATATTTTTACCTTAAAAATTATGACTGAATTAAATAGTTCCCCTACATTTTTCAACTAAAAAAAATGTAAATTTATTCGAGATGATTAATTTATTGCACTTTAATAAAACAATTTCCTTTTTGGTGAGATGATAGCAAAGCAAATAGATAAGCAAATTGTATTATAAAATAAATTTATTTATCATTAAATTGTAAAAGAAATCGCCACTTCCTAGCAAATATTATTGATAACTCATTTCAAATCACAATGGATAAGTTGAAGGTCAAATATTGCAGCTGTCATGAATTAAAATTTGAATAGTCAATAGAATGACATGCAAAAATAAAGTGGAAAACACCTGTGTTTATTTTAAAGAATCACAAAAGAAACCTTTTTTGTTATCCACCGAATTTTATTTGAATTACGCGATTCGTAGCTTATTTGTTTACTTTTTAATCCGTTACCCTTAATGTTTTTTCACGTTATCAAAAGCTTTCCAAGAAAAGAAAAACGTGTTTCCAGTTCCTTATCTAATAGTGGACGTCTCGGGGAGTGGTGAGCCTTATCAACGGATGACTTTTGATCAAGGTTCAGTTGTTTAGATAAGGGCACCACTATATGTATCAACAGATGTCAAATTTCTCATACCCGTTTCCTGGCAGCTGTTGCTTTGACATCGTCTGACTCCTTTTCCACCGGTATATATAAAGCACAAAAACATTTTGCCAATTCCATTTCATTTCCAGTCTTATCCTGATCTCCCACTTGTTTCTTGCGCAGGTTACCATGAATCGTCTTATTGCTTTCATCGCCTTGGTTGTCTTGGCTGTCCATGTTAGTGGCACAAATTCACCGACTGTGGATCCCAGAGCGGACAGGTGACCAGTGTTGATGTCACCGATTGTCCAGATAGTGCCGACACCTGCATTCTGAAGAAGGGAACCACCAAGGTATCAGTATCAAGTTTACATCCAAGTCTGAATCAAAGACCCTGAAGGCCGTGGTCCACGGAGTCATTGCTGGTGTTCCTTTGCCTTTCAATTTGCCCAAATCCGATGGATGCAAGTCTGGAATTGCTTGCCCAACTAAGAATGGTGAGAGCTACACTTATGCCAATAACCTGGTGATCAGAAACTCCTATCCATCTTTGGGAGTTACTGTAAGGTGGGAGTTGAAGGATGACCAACAACAAGATATGGTGTGTATTGAAATCCCCTGCGAAATTCAATAAGTGACAATAGTCTAATAATAACGCTTCTTCTGTTATGTACATTAGAATACAATAGCTGATGAACTAAATTGAATTTGGTGTGCTGAACTAAATTGAATTGAAACTTTCTATAAAATGATTTTATGAAATATCAAAAAAAAAAAAAAAAAAATCTGGTACAGTAATATTTGTTATTTTAGAACTGAATTATGTTCAATTTCAAGTGTCACAATTTATGAACTGATATTGATGGATACTAAAATTAATTTTGAATTATGTTCTTTTATATTAATATTTCTGAGTGCTGTATGTTGGAATGAGTTATTTATTGTGATAAATTATTTTAATTAAAAAGAAGTTTTACTTTATTTGTGTGTTTATCTGTTGTTGAGCAAAGATTAATGTTGTACAGTGTAAGGAACTGGAAGTTAAATTTAAACATTATGGATCGGATTCTTTCATAAATTACATAAAAATAAATAATTTAATGATTTAATTTGAATAACTTTAATCCAGTTTATAAAATAATGTTGTGTATTTTGATCATATTAATTATGATGATTTCTTTAAAATATAAACTAATATATAATTTTGTGATATTAATCAAGACAATTGAAAAATATATCAGGGTATACATATAATTTTATTATAAATAAATTGTTTCAATTGATACTTTATGTACTAAAAGTAAAAATTTATTTTTTTAAATTAATTAAAAGATTCTTTTTAATATTAATTAAAAGATTTTTTTTTTTAAAAGATATTAAGATTTGAATTCTCACTAAGGAATATTTTAACATTACAAATACTCTTTATATGAGTTTAACGTATTTCTTACAAGTGAATATTAATCCTAATTATTTCGAAATTTAAATCCTTTAATAATTTTAAGCAAAATGTGTTTAGTCAAAACATTTATTAACTTAATATGTTAAAAGACAATAAAAATAAATTTTCTTGTGTTTAAATTGAAAACTCATTCAAACAAGTAATTTTTGAATTTTGAAACTTTAAATGATAAGAAAAATTTGAAATCTACAGCATTATTCTTTCATTTTAACTTTAATAATCGCGTTGAATATTTTGTTTGTCAGAATTATATTGCAAATTTTAATGTTTTATCTGCAGTTCTGAATTATTTTTAATTAAAGATTTAAAATTTATAGTTGTATAGTCAATATCTAAATTATTTTTAAATTTAAATTATAGTATTTGAAATATTTCTGATTTTTACAATTATCCTTTAATTTTTTTTTTTTCTTTATGAAATTATTGAAATTTTTTACACATAGAAAAGTTGCTTGGGTATAAGTTGAAAATTGAGTTAAATTGCATCTGCATGAGTTGCATATAAATAACATTCGTAAGCTATAGGTTACATATTATAGGTACATATATTATATATATATAGGTTCTTAATTTTTAACAAAAACTGCATGTTTTTTGTTATAATTCATAATTAACTGAAATATATTATTGCATAATATAACTTTACGGAAATTATAACAGCCAAATTTTAAAATAAATTTAATTTTTTTAATCTTAATTTTTAATTTTTCAGTAATTTGAAACATTTTAGAATAAATTTCCTTAAAAAACAAAACAAGTTAATGAAAATTGTTACATTCTAAAATCACATATATAATAATTTGCTTAATAAATACATTGGATTGCTTTGAAATAAAAACTAGATAATTTCAAATGAAATAAATGTTTGAATAATAGTTGCTCGAAAAAAAAAAAAAATTAAAAAATAGTTTTTCAATTTACATGTAAAACCTGAAATTTAAATATTTAAAAAGTAATAAATAAAATATCTGTAGAAACCTGGCACTAAATAAAATTTACATATTTTATATTTACATAATTTACAAATATACCTTTTTTATTCAAAATATTCCATTTAAAATCAATAATTTAACACATTTGAATTATGCATTTAAGTCCAAACTGCATTCATCTTTTAACAGAAAAATAACCACATGAACAGTATTAACACAAATGAACTTATTCATTGAACATTCTAAACAAAAGAACATATATAAAAATGATGCAGATAAACATCGAATTTTTTTTTATACTTGCCTAGCATTGCATTTTACTGTAAGATTTAACTTAAGCTAGTTAAATTTTTAGTGAAAGTTATATTTTTATTTTATTTTGATAAGAGTAGTTAAAAAAATCTCTATGAAGAAAAGTTAGAGATTTTTAACTACTTAAAATATTAGAGATATACTATCTCTGATAAAATTCCAAATGGTATTTCATATATTCTTGTAGGTAAAAATATAACTAAGAAACTCAGTTCTTTGTTTGTGTTATTAGAAATGAAAAAAATATGTGCATGAACTTATATATATAATAAATTGACTTGACCTTAAGGAAATTATATATATTAAATTTATTAATGAATTTTTATATATATATGAAATGAACTGACTTTAATATGAGAGAAAATTTTCATTGAATTGTTACTCATCAATTAATCAATCGCCGTAACCTTGTCCACTTAGAAAAACCAATAATAAAATAAAACCATCACTTCCTGCAAATTTCTTTCTTTCTTTTCCACGATATTCATCACGCCCAATCTCTCTCCAGAAAACGATTATTCATCCCTTTGCATGCTCTATCTTCTCACTTGACCACTCAATCCATCTCTTCAGAAACTTGAATAAGTCCAATCAGCTAAATAGCCCTACCCCATCACTTTCTCATACCGCCCAATCTCAAGAAGTGGACTTCCACTCACCATCAATAAAAGTGTCCTCATCTCTGTCCATCAAATCTACGGGTCAGGGCTGTGCCCTCCCATTTGTCTCCACAGAAACAAGATTCCTGGACGATGGGCCTGCATTGTTAACAATGGCCGGATGCCATGGCTGTCTTGGACATCCATGATTCTTTTCTGTTATGGGGTGATGGCAGTCCGCTCTGATGGAGTGATCAGCGCAGCGCTGGCCCTCACTGATAACGATATTGATCAGGGTGGAAGGGGAGTGTTATTGTTATGAAGCATGGACCAGACAAGATTTGAGCCTTGTTGAGTGCTTTTGAGTTCAAGACCTATTGTATGAAAATTATGGTTATAACTAAACTGCAAGTAAGTGTCTACATAAGGGTGTTATGGCGCTTGAATTTAAATAAACAATTTGAAATTTGTAATATTAATTAGCACTCCATAATTAAAATAAATTAGAACTTTTGTTATTTTTTTTTTTTTTAATCTAAAAACAAGAATTTTAAGAAAACATTTAGTTTGAATGTTTCACTAACGACCACTTGGGTAAATAAAAAGTTTCTGTAACCATTGCTGTGAATTAAAAGTATACACAACATAAGAATACAATAGAATATACAACATAAATATAACAGTAGAATAGGCTACGATACACAACATAATAGTGTAGAATAGATTAGGATACACAACATAATAATGTAGAATAAACTTTGATACCACGACTTAATAAAGTAGAATAGACTAGGATGCACAACCTAATAAAGTAGAATACACTAGGATAGGCACAACATAAACATAATAGTAGAATAGACTAGGATACACAAATTAACAAAATAGAATAAACTAGAATACGCAACCAATAAAGTGGAACAGACTAGGATGCACAACCTAATAAAGTAGAATAGACTATAGTACGACAATAAAGTGGAATAGACTAGGATGCACAGCATAATAAAGTAGAGCAGACTAGGATAGGCACGATATAAACATAATAGTAGAATAGACTAGGATACACAACCTAATAAAGTAGAATAAACTAGAATACGCAACCCAATAAAGTGGAATAGACTAGGATGCACAACCTAATAAAGTAGAATAGACTATAGTAGCAACTAATAAAGTGGAATAGACTAGGATGCACAGCATAATAAAGTAGAATAAACTAGAATACGCAACCCAATAAAGTGGAATAGATTAGGATGCCCAGCATAATAAAGTAGAGCAGACTAGGATAGGCACGATATAAACATAATAGTAGAATAGACTAGGATACACAACCTAATAAAGTAGAATACGCAACCCAGTAAAGTGGAATAGACTAGGATGCACAACCTAATAAAGTAGAATAGACTGTAGTACGCAACCTAATAAAGTGGAATAGACTAGGATGCACAGCATAATAAAGTAGAGCAAACTAGGATAGGCACGACATAAACATAATAGAAGAATAGACTAGGATGCACAACCTAATAAAGTAGAATAGACTAGAATACGCAACCCAATAAAGTGGAATAGACTAGACTAGGATGCACAACCTAATAAAGTAGAATAGACTATAGTACGCAACCTAATAAAGTGGAATAGACTAGGATGCACAGCATAATAAAGTAGAATAAACTAGAATACGCAACCCAATAAAGGAGGATGCCCAGCATAATAAAGTAGAGCAGACTAGGATAGGCACGATATAAACATAATAGTAGAATAGACTAGGATACACAACCTAATAAAGTAGAATACGCAACCCAGTAAAGTGGAATAGACTAGGATGCACAACCTAATAAAGTAGAATAGACTGTAGTACGCAACCTAATAAAGTGGAATAGACTAGGATGCACAGCATAATAAAGTAGAGCAAACTAGGATAGGCACGACATAAACATAATAGAAGAATAGACTAGGATGCACAACCCAATAAAGTAGAATAGGCTATAGTACGCAACTAATAAAGTGGAATAGACTAGGATGCACAGTATAATAAAGTAGTAATATTTCATTGAAGGAGCTTGATGGCCGAGTGACAAGCTCTCTGGCGCTCAGTGCCACAGGTTTCAGGTTCGATTCCCCGCAATGCCACGGATTTTTGCAACAATCTCTTGGTAAGGAATCCACTTTAAACCATAGGTCCCGATCTAAAATTAGTGTAGAGCGTCGGCATTTGGCTGATCGCGCTACCCTTTAAAAAGGAAGCATCTCCTGTCTCGAAATCTGCCAGTAGGCGGATGGATTTGACCATGGGGCTGTTGCGCCAATGATGAAGATGAAGGACATATATTAAGATTATACAATAAAACTTAAGACTTGATGCGTATTTTTGGGGGAATAAACACTCGATATCAATTAAATGTTGTTTTTCTAATGCATCTGACAATACAGAGACAGCTAATCTTTATGCTATAAGCAAGGTCTGCTCCAGTGTTACTCCTTTAGCACTATCCAGGGGCATGTGTAGAATAAAAATATGCTACGGACGCGAGTAACACTACCGCCACAGCGCTCTACGATCCTATTAGACCTGGACCTACTGTTTAAAATAGATTCCCAATCCCTACAAACATCCATGGCACCGTTGGGACTCGAACTCAAAAACTTGTGTAACCTAGCTCCAGAGTGCTAGCAATTTGGCCATCAGGCCCCCGATATCAATCAAGTAATTTTGGGACTCTCAATTTGGTTCATAGAAAAGTTCATTTTGAGAAATTGAGAAATATATTTATAATTCCCTTGCTGTAATTTAAGTTTCGCTCAAAATAAAGTAGTTTCAAAAAAATATATAAAGGGAGCATAAATAAAACATCAATACCAAAAAACATGTAACATGTAGTAACATGCAAAAACATAAATAAAGTAAGTATAAATAAAAATATAAATACCAAAATCATGTAACGCGGAGTAGCATGCAAAAACATAAATAACAAATGTTACGTGCAGTAGCATGTAAAAACATAAATAAATAAAGTATTTCACGAACATATCAAAAAGCAAATCAATATTTTATTTTTTGATTTAACTTTAAATCCCAGCTAGAATTAATTTCATAAATATGTATTTGTCACGTTCAAGTGTTATTCAACTGAAACAATTAATTCGCTGCACTAAATAGACGGCAAAAATTCAAAATGAAATACAGAGCATGTGATTTGATATTGACCAATCACAAGTCTTAGAAATATGCAATTTGCTTAACACACATGGAAAAAGGACACGTGGAAAAAAAAGTTATCAAAAAAAAAACGATCAACATAAAAATAATTTTATTTATCTTTGTTAAAATTGAAACGCATATGCAATCTGATATTTAGAGATATGAAACAAATAAATAGTTCATAGTTACAAAAACACAGATTTACAATAGTTAAATACAAAAGCACAAGTAACTATGTATTAATGTATTTGTAAATACAAAAATATATAATTACAAATACATAGTTCTTGATATATGTAGAAGTAGATATGCGATTTTGTATTCATTAACAGATTCACATATGGCAAAAATAAATTGCAGAAATGCTATAAAGCTAAAACAATATTGATAAAAAGTTTGCTTAAATAACATTTTTTGGCGACTGATGAATATGTCAAAAGATTGGTGAATACTATCTGATGTAAACATGACCTATGACATCGCCCATTGCTTACAAGTAAAAGTATTTATAGATAACCCAAACAAACTTGGCTTGTTTTTTCAAAACATGTTTACACAAGCACAAAGAGCAAACCAGCAAATACATTTAAACAAAAATTAACATCATGGAATCAATGTTATAATTTATATTTACTGAAAAATAATTTAATATAAATTAAAACTGTGTTTAATTTTACGTCCTTCAAATTTTCAATATTAATCTACCGCATTTATCAGGAATTTTAATATATTCTGTTGCTTTTTCCATAAGTTGAATTACAAGGACTTCTTGTGAGCATTTTTTTTATAAAGTTTTTTTTTGAAAATTTATATAAGGTATAAAATTTTAAACACCTGATGGCCGAATGGAGCGCTCTGGCGTTCGGTACCACAGGATCGGGTTCAAACGATTAAAGTAGGTTCCGGTCCTATGGGGTATTGTTTTACCAACAGAATGCGCCCCTGTCAAAATAAATCGGTGCAGATCGAAAGATCAATTTGCCAGCTGCATTAGAAGAAAAATAAATAAAATACATTTATAAGAATTATTAAATTATAATTAAAGTCCCATTTTCAAAATGCTGTAAAAAAAAAACTGCTACTCACAATGAGTTCAAATTTGAACTAAAGATACTTGAAGGAGGGGAAAACGATTGGCAAAAAAAGTTTGTATATTAATAAATGGTGCTGTAAGCGGTATAAAGAAGGTGAATTCGTCTGCCAGTGATATTTTGAATCAAAATTACAACGTATTTGTCATGAGTTTCACATTAAACCAACTATAGTGTTCGATGTGCGTGATTGTTTCGTTTTTTTGACGAAAAATAACATAAGTCATTCAACAGTTGTAACACTGTTGGTGGAATGCCCATCCATCACGTCAAGGTCATACCAAATTTGGATAGGAAAAATGGTGGAAATTTTTTTTGATGCCATGCCGTTTCACCCTTCTTCAAGTATCCTCAGTTCAAATTTGAAGTCATTGTAAGGAGTGGTTCTTTTTTTTTTTTTACAGCATTTTGAAAGTGGGACTTTAATTATAATTACCCTGTGCTTTAAAAATGACCCTTATGAATAATGCATGTCGGAGACGCAATTTTTTCCAAGTCAATTTAATGAAAATCACTTTGGTTGTGGTTATGTGTATCGCTAGTGGTGGTTGTGGATCAGTGTTGCCGGCGACTGCAATACTATCACTTTCGGTTCGACTTATTTCTTCATTTCCGTAGCACTGTTCGTTTCCTTCCTCACTCTTAAATTATTGACTTATTTTAAGTAACTTCTAATATTTTTCTTCAAACTCCATCTTTCGTTTTCGTTTTTCACTCCCACTAAGATACTTCCTATGAGTAGACATGTATTTTCTAATTTCCGCTTTAAACTAACAAACGTAATGAGTGAACGTGGATCCCTTGAAACAAACAGCAATATAATAGTGACGCATGGTGAATCCGCGAAACATGGGACTTTAAACATGGGACCGATTTCTGGAAGTCTCCGACTTGCCAGCGAGAATTCCCACTTTTAATTTTACTTATTCAAGAATCAGGTTTGGTTTGCCGTCCTACGGTCATCTTGTACACCCTTTAGGCGAAATAGACCGGGACCTACAGTTTAACGTGGATCCCGAACCATTAGCAAACACCCTTGCCTCACAGCCAGTATTCGAACCTGAAGCCTATGATTACAAAGGCCAGAGGGCTAGCCACTTGATCATCATGCCTCGAAGAATCAGGGGAAATACATAAAAGGTGAATTTAAAAATGTCCCAGTGGCTCATGGGTGACAACAAGAATTTCCTCTTTTTATTTTGTAAGTATCTATTCACGAACCAGAAATCGAAGGAAGTCCCTAGATAATAATAAATGTCAGGCCTTTACTCTACTCATAGCCTCTCTGCTCGGCCGAGTAACATAGTAATTTGCCAGTCTTGACAACCCTATTGTTACGCCACTGTATATGATTACGGTATAAATACACAAAACTTCAAAATAAAATGCATATGGTAAATGAAACTCTTAATGTTCTGTTATTCCGCCGCATTCTTCAGACAATTCTCCAAATGACTGGCAGGCAAACGAAAGGGTTATTTGTTGATAACAAAGAGAAAAAGAAAACAACATATCACTTTTCGATTTTAAATACTGCACATTTTTACAGCAATGACAATTGTATGCTGAAGTTTACATCATTTATCTGTGAGAGATTTTGCACATTTAACCGTGCTCACTTTGTTAAATATAATCATTTTCATCATGTTAATAGAACGCCTTGGTATTCTTTTGGATATGTGGCAGAATCATTTTTGGTTACTATATAGATTTTTCACTATAATTTATATTGCATTTCTTAATGTATTTTCTTCATTATTTTATGTATCTTTTTTTTTCTGTTCATAGTAATATGTATTTTCAAAATAACACATATGAATTCTTTTTCCTTCTTTTCACATATTTCGATTGCTTTTACTATCTAATTGCTGTTGTTGTTGGACTATCCCCTGAAGAGTACAAGAAAATCAAATATCGTGGTGTATTTGAATAATATTGGCTATGCTGATTTCCTGTTCGGAGTATAAATCCTCTTCCGAGGGATGGTCCAGACAATGTATGGCGGCTGCAAAGGCTGCGCAATCAACAGACATGATGAGGAGTGATAATGAAGGCAGTTGCCTCGTTTTTGGTATGTTTTAACGCCATCAGTAGAAATTTTGATATTTTTGTGGTGTTTCATCCTTAATCTTATGAAAGTAGTAGCTGTTTTTCTGTCGACATTTAGTTCTTTAATCTGATATTTAGCTTTCATCTTAGAAGGAAGCACAAGTATAGATTTTGCTAAGACATTTGCACCTGCAAGAGAAGTAGGAATGACAGTCTGATCCAGGCTTCTGGTATTCTTCGCCAAATAATCTGCAATTTTATTAAATTGCAAATCTACATGAGCAAGGGTCCATCGTAGGATACACATTCTGTGCAAGCAGTGAATTTGTTCTAAATGAGATATAATGTTCAAGATCCTACTTGAAAACCCTTTATTAAAAGAATGTAAGGCAGACCTTGAGTCAGTGAAGATAGTAATTTGATGCTTAAATGTACCAAAATGTTTTTGAATTTTATTATAAAAAAAACTAATGTTTAAATGTTACATCCTATTAGCTCGGATTGTTAAGATATATTTTTTTAGAAATTTTATTTATTTATTATTTATTTTTGAACATCAGCTTTCAGTTGAACATCTGTGAGCCTCGTATTGCATTTATGCATACCACGAAAAACCCACCTATGAGTTACGAGAGTATATTGACTTCCAGGTAGACTTCTAGGGGTAAATGCCTACAGTTTTCGTGCAGTATGGGAGAAAACCTGGAAATTCTCCACCACCTAGCCTAACTATCAAACGGAGAAGATTTACACACAGAATAATCGCCACTAAGGCTTTTCTTTTATGAAAGATGAAGTTTTTGCTAAGCAAAATTTTTAAAGCTTTAATCTTAGTCACCACTGGAGAGATATTAAAAAACATTTATAAATTATTTAAATCTCCAATATTTATCATAAAATATTTCCATCTAGTGTTTAACTGAAAATTGTCATGCAAATGGAAAGAGGATTGGCAAGAATATATTTATACAGCTGATTTATGTCTCAGACCTTATGATAAGAATAATATATTTAAATCTAAGGTATTTTTCGATATTAAGATTTTATGATAAGTTTCATTTTATCTTGTGTGAACATACTTTTGCTGAACGAATACACGTGGGGATGCATCAAAGTTCAATTATACAAGAAGTTCATGAAGCAATTGGTCAGAATACTACAAGAACTGACGTTCTGCACTTTAGAGTTCCTTTTGTTTATTTGGCGATTTTTCCACTTGCAGTTTTCGCCAAGTCCCTTTCTAAACAAGCAAAATGTCTGTTGCGGTTAAAACAAGTAATATAAAAAAAATTTTAAGTCAATTCCTCCTTTTTTTTTTTTCCCTATATTGCAGAAAGTCTTTTATAAATAATGTTCATTCATTTTTTTATAAATTTATCTGGCACCATCTATTGGTAGATATATGCAGCTTAAATTTTTAAAAAACTAAAATTAATTAATTAAATTTAATTACTAAATTAATATTTGAAAAACTGTATTAACATCAAGTGTCATCCACTACAAGTTCAAAAAAAAATCATTTGACCTTGAGTGGATGAATAAAAAGTTTTTATGAGCGATTGAAAATTTTAACAAGATATATATAAGGAGAGTGTGAGCTAATAGAAGGAATTGAAAAAAGTGCTGCGGTTTTGGTGATTTCCACTTGGCGCGGAATAGAACGGAGCCCGAAAATGCAAAATCTCCACAAGAACTACCCAATTGAAAAGCGGCAGAAATACAACGAAATTTAATAATTCTAGAACTTTATGAAGGCACAAGTGTGCAAATACAATAAGTAGCACTAACCAATTCTGACAGAGAAGTTTTCATTAAATTAACTTTTATAAATATAAACTAATACTTAGATATTATTTTGAGAATATTTAAACAATAATCTGTTTATAATTTGAAAGCCAGATAATTTAAAATGAACAACAGAGCACGGTTTTGATATTGACAATCGTTAGACAACACATGTTGTTGTTGTTGTTACCTATAGCTTTATTAGAATTCAATCCATACAAATTTGGCTACTTACCATAGAAACAAAAAGAACACAAAAACAAATCAAAATTATATGGAAAAACCAGAAATTCTTAACAAAAATGACCAAAAGGCCTTAAAAACAATTTAAATGTTATCATGATACAAATTTAAAAAGTTAGCAGCACCATAATAAAAGTCCGTTGGATCAGGATTTGTACATATTTAAAAACACAGATTTTTTCAAGTCACAAGTTTTAAAAACACACATAAATAAAATCACATGAAAATCAATGTTTCTTTAAATAAAAGTTATTTAAATGAAAAAATATTTTTTGTTCTAATGTAGCTGGCAAATCACTTAAATAGCTTGTTCTTGTCAGACGTTACACTTTGCATTACCCAAGGGGCGCGTGTAATTTGAAGATAAGTCATGGTAACAATGAGTAACGCTCTACGATCCTATTAGACCGGAACCTACGGTTTAAAGTGGATTCCAAATCACTACAAATATCCATGGCACCGCCGGGATTCGAACCCGAAACCTGTGGTACCGAGCGCCAGAGTGCTAGCCACTCGGCCATTCAGGCCCTTTGTAAATGAAATAACGAAATGAATTTTAAATGATAACTTATATATTTTATTTTTATAGATTTACTTTTTTGAAATAGCTGTGGAACTTTTTATTAGCACACCATGTTCAGATATGATAATAAATTTTTTTATTAAAAAATAAACTGTAAAATTTACAAATTACGATCATTAAATAATATAAATAATAATTAAAAATATTATAGAAATTAACTTTGTGTTTTGTAAATTTATTACGGAAATCTTTGTCTCTCGCATATAAATTTACAGTACTTTTCTTTAAGCCTGTTATTATTATTATTATTATTATTATCAGTTTACAACGACCAATATTTTTCAAAACATTTTGCAAAATAAAATATTTTTGTTTAAGAGTTATGCCCCCAGATTTTTATATTTGCAATTTAATGAAAAATAAAATTCGAAAATTGTTTTTAGGACATCGTTTCTTAAAAATATATAATATTATTATTTTGAAAATGGCCAATATTTTTCATTACATGGTATAAAAATAAAATTTCTTTGCTTAAGAGTTATGTCCCCATATTTTTATATTGTAATTTAATCAGAAATAAAATTCGAAAATGGTTTTAAGATATTGTTTCTAAAAAATATGATATTGAGTATAAATAATGGATTTGAATTTTCAAACCATTCGCAGTAGTTAGATAAATTAAAAGACAGGACTAAAGTAATAACTCTAAACTTTAAATAAATAAATAAAAAAAACTAATTTTATCTATAACTGTAAGTAACTATTTTAATATAAGGGAACTACTGATAAAAAACTTCGACTGAAACTGATTGATGTTACTTTATATAAATTATTATTATTATTAATTTAATTAGAATATTATATAAAATATATTAATTGTTGTTGATGTCGTATCCTTCGTGGAAGGAGGGTGCAGCTTCTGTTATGATGGAGCACCCTAAGTAGAAGTTGTGACTTACACTGAAGTAACAAAAGTCATGGGATACCTCTTAATATCGTGTCGGCCCTCCTTTCGCCCGGCGAAGTGCAGCAACTCGACATGGAATGGACTCAACAAGTCGTTGGAAGTCTTCTGCAGGAATATTGAGCCATGCTGTCTCGATAGACGTCCATAATTGTGAAAGCGTTGATGGTGCAGGATTTTGGGGACGAACAGACCTCTCGATGATGTCCCATAAATGCTCGATGGGATTCATGTCGGGCGATCTAGGTGGCCAGATCATTCGTTGGAATTGTCCAGAATGTTCTTCAAACCAATCGCGAACAGTTGTGGCCCGGTGACATGGCGCATTGTCATCCATAAAAATCCCATCGTTGTTTGGGTACATCAAGTCCAGGAATGGCTGCAAGTGATCTCCAAGTAGCTGAACATAAGCATTTACAGTCAATGTTCGGTCCAGTCGCACCAGAGGACTAAGTCCATGCCATGAAAAACAGCCACCACCAGCTTGAACAGTGCCTTGCTGACAGTTTGGGTCCATAGCTTCGTGGGGTCTGCGCCACACTCGAACCCTACCATCAGCTCTTACCAACTGAAATCGTGACTCATCGGACCAGGCCACGGTTTTCCATTCATCTAGGGACCAACCGATATGCTCACGTGCCCACGAGAGTCGCTGCAAGCGATGTCGTTCTGTCAGTAAAGGCACTCGAGTCGGTCTTCTGCTGGAATAGCCCAAGAAAGCCAAATTTCTCCGCACAGTTCTAACAGACAAGTACCTTGTACGTCCCACATTGATTTCTGCGGTTATTTGACGCAGTTTTGCTTGTCTGTTAGAATTTACGACTCTTTGCAGACGTCGCCGGTCTCGGTCGTTAGTGCAGGCGGTCGACCACTGCGCTGTCCATGGTGGGATGTTATGCCTGAAATGTCATACTCTCGGCACACTCTTGACACAGTGGATCTGGGAATGTTGAATTCCCTAACGATTTCCGAAATGGCATGACCCATGCGTCTAGCTCCAACTAACATTCAGCGTTCAAAGTCTGTTCATTTGACGTCGTGCGGTCATCATCACGTCAAAACCTCTTCACATGAATAACTTGAACAGAAATGAAAGCTCTGCGAAAGCACTGCGCATTTATACCTGTCCTACGCGATGCTACGGCCATCTGAAAATTTGCATATTGCTATCCCATGACTTTTGTCACTTCAGTGTAGTTGCGTGTCACTGAAGAAGGATGGCAGTACTTTCCGGGAAGACCTTTCAGGAAAACTACCACTCATTTGCGTACCGTATTTGACAAAACCCAGAAAACTCTCGCAAGTAGTCCGACTAACGATCCACATTGCAATAAAATTAACATGACATGTTGAACATCGCAAACGCCATCATCAATTCTCCTCGTTTTTGAAGCAGTGCCTACAACAAAACCGCCAGCGGATTGAACCTCAGCCCTAATGCTGAGCAGCGCACGTTGCCACTGAGCCACGAGTAGGGCAATGTACGTTAAATTATTGTTATTAATTATTATTATTTATTATTAAGTTAACCAAACCATTCGATGGGTTCAAAAGAGAATTGATTTTTTTCAAAATATATAGTTATCAAAAATTAAGCAATTGATTATTCCATATGGAATTATCAAAAGGAAATGCATGAAATTTTCAAAAATTATTAATATAAATATAAATTTAAATTAGAATATTAGCCAAAAATAGTAAATAT